>JAQGBY010000129.1:0-62626 GCA_034698785.1 Mycogona germanica | reverse complement strand
ATACAACTGGTCGTTCGACCCCCGCCATAGGCCCCTCTCTTGGGGGCTGCTTGTGGGTACATATTGTAATTTGTAAACTAGGGGAATAAAGGAACTACGAAACTACGAGTGGTGGAGAGGTTGGCGTACTTTCCTCGTGGCTCGTGATCGCGGGTTCGATTCCGGCCGACAACTTCTCCATTTTTCGGGCGAAAGAAATTCCTTCTTCACGCCTTCCTTCGGAATGGAAGTAAAGCCGTGTGAGCCGTGTCTGGACAATTTCAGGTACATGTTAAAGATCCCTACGCCACGAAGTATGGGAATTGTCAGAATTTTTGATTTCTAGAATTATTTCTTATAAATTGAATTAGGGGTCGTTGTCACTCCCATTCGATATTTTTCTACAATTACAAAGTTCACTTTCTTGAACTGTCCCGTGGCTATGGAAACATGGGCGTGGTGTTTTCAAAACCTTTTCATCTTTGCCGACGGTTTTTCGTTAATTGTGCGCGACCAAAAAGATTTGCTGGTGTGCGGGTGACTCAAAAAATGAGAAAATTTGCATATACTGTACGTGTATGAAATACCTGTCGGGACAATTAACAAATGGGAACGACGATTGGGGAGAAATGGAAAAAAATGTACGTTCATTTGAAATGAGATTTTAAAAAAAATAACGAATATTGGATATCGATTATTTGACTGATTGCTCCCGATAAACGATTCGCTATTTGGAATTTGGAATAATCTTCCAATTTCTTATTGTGAAGATCGCATAATCTTCTCGTTACTAGTCGTTAGTCGCTTCCATCAAGTTTTTTGGTATTTAGAGCGTGTAGTTAGTAGTGAGTGGACTCCCGACCGTGCAACCACCAAAATCTCGTTTTCAACACACTTTACGCTTACTTCGGTTCGGCGCCAACGGAACTCGAGGCGCGATTACAAGTAGAGATCGCTTATTATTTCCTTCGTCAGTTGGGTTAATTTCTTTGTTTTCTCTCCACATTCGAAAACAAAAATAGTAATTGCAATTGCCACTTTCTGCACTAATTGTGCTGCCTCTACAGATACGACTTGACGAGCGAACATCACGTCGTCGCTCAATTGGTTGAGAGATCGTCTCGGTCTCGGGTTCGAGTCCCCGCGCGGGTTCTCCATTATTTTAATGGCGAGGAAATTGCGGAGCAAATTTGTTCTACGTACTCGTGGGATATGTAGACGTTAGTCTTTAATAATATAGTCGTAAGTGAGGGAAAATTTCATTTAAGGAAGTAGGAAAATGTGATGTAAATTTTATTTCTTAGGTGGTAGTCCCGTTTGCTCAACGAACTTGAATTTTTCCCGGTTGCGTTTGTGTACATTATGCCATTGCACCTTTTTTCTTCTTTCTCCTTGAACTTGGTATTGGTTTTGCCGCATTCGTGGAATTATGTTTGAGCCCAAATGTGAAAATGTGCGTGCGTTTAGCCGCTAGACGATTTCACGCACGTTGGTGGCCTCCCGCCAGAGGTCGTTGTCAAATCGGCGGAGGTGGAGGTGGCCGCCTGTCCACCTTCCTTCCTCCTCCTCCTCCTCCTCTGCTGTCCGTAAATTACAACGTCTGCCATTGGCAGTGAAAACAGCAAGCGTGATCGTGTCCTCTTTGTCTGTGTACTGTGGTGCGTGGTCACTGGTCAGTTATGGTATGGGGTGGGGTGGCCTATCGGTTCACAGACATTTATTGGTGTCTGTGTCAGTATAACATTTTCTCGGACTATTGTTCCTCGGAATCGGCTCCCGCGGAGTACGATGATAGAGGTCGTTCGTCGTCATCGGAATACATCGGTTGAACATCGGTGATCGAGGGGAATTCCTCTCTTGTGTTTCCGCACTTACCTGGTTGAGAAATAGCGCACCTGCGCTCTACTGGGTTGACGTATGAAGTCGCCGATATCACGGATCTTGAAGTCTTAAACCGACTTTATGAGTCGAGTTCGTCTCCGAAGTCTTTAGTGAATCGTTTTAGAAAATCTTTTCCATTTACTCGAACTATATTTTTGCATCTGTGGTCTGGACAGGTGATGCCGCCACCAAAGCTGGTTCATCTGAATATTCCTAAAATTTTCTTGTAATCCTGATTTAAAAAAAAAATATGTTTAATTTCAAAGATTCATTAATATGTCTAAATCGATTACAATTTTCCATTCCTTTATATATTTTTTTCTTACTCTATTAATTGAATACATTTATTTCCGGTAGGTGGCTTATCAAGATATTGATCAATCGTGATCGATTAGCAAATTCGACTCTATTGAAAACGATCGTTTCGCCTCGAGAAAAATAAAGGTTGTTGAAAGTTGAGTTAAGCGCTCGGCGATTATTATTTTTTCTGGGAAAACATGAAAGTGCTCCCGTAGAATTGTAAGGAAACGAAAAGGAGATTGTTGAGGCGGCCCGGCCTCCCCTTCCCCTGGCCAAGCTTGTTTCTTGGCATCCGTTACATTTCCTTCCTCGCACCTGCAACTCACGTTCGCCAACCAACTTTCCGTCTTCCTTTTCTTTTTTTTCTTCAATCGGACATTGGCTTCTTTCTTTTTCTTAGTTTTCGTCTTGTGGTGGTGGTGGTGGGCGCTGCTGGCGTCTGCGGATCAAGTGGGTCAGTAGCCCATCGACACCGGCGAACCCGTTTCATTCGCTCCGACCGCCACCACTTTTGTTTTGCTGGCGTTGTCTCGGCGAGGGAAAGAGCGTTCCTTTTGGCCTCACACTGCGCCGGGGCACTGCACCTCACCGTGCTCGGACTCCGACCACTGCTCCCCTTTAATTGGCCTGAGGGAGCTTTTATTTTTTTATTTTCGGGGTGCGCAAACAGGGGGGCATTACGAGCCAACATTCCCGAGAGAAGTCTTTAAAACGGTCCTTCTCCCTCATCCCCTCACCCAGCCACCCCCTTAGGCCACCCTTCTTCGTCTTTCCTGGTCACTGTCCTCTTTCTTTTTGTCCGCTAGCGTGAGGGCTGATGCGCCGGATGTCTCCGCATCCGTCACCTGGCTGAAATACGGTGCGGGTGTTAGACCGTGCGGGCTATCGATCGAATCAACTGATTAGTTGTCGCCTCGCCCACTCCTGGTTATGAAGAGTGTTCCTGAACACCATTAGAGAGGGGGACAACCTGGTCATTTGGCCTCGTCTAGCTTTCAATCCTAGGTGGCGGAACACCTTATTTACACCTTTCTTTCCATTCGGAAGGAAGTTCTTAAGGAACCGATGTAGCGGGTTTGGTTGAGGGACGTCGATGGCGGCCCGCTTCAAGTGCTCGTTGGCCTGGCCAATACAACAGTCCGATCGATCCGTGACCATGGACCACCACCGCCGCCTCGTTCCAATTGCAGTTCAAATAACTCGCAAAGACGCCACATTCTGATGCGAATCTAGTGCATTTGCGCGCACACACATTGATTGTGTGTGTACTATATTATGTTGTGGTGGTGGTGGTAGGGTGGATTAGGGGGGAGGGGGAGGAACCACCCCCGTTTCACTGCCACGGTCACGGTTGGACTGACTGACCGTTGCTTATGCGCTACTCGAGACGAGATAAGAGGTGGACCACGGTGCGGGTTTTCCCATGGTGGGCGGCGCTGCGGCCGCGGGTGGCCACGAGTCACACCGTTCTTGCGTACACCGAAATTGTTATCATTTTCTTGGCCAACTAATCAGCATAATGCGTTTGGGGGCGGAAGACAGAAAAAATATGCGCAATTGAGGTGTTCGTCTTTTTGTGTTTCCACACGCAACAAACAGCGCTCCTTGAAAAAGAGACTTCCATCTTTCGTGGTGAAGTCTTAATTCGATCGTAGTTTAAATGTGGATGACATTTTAAGGTCGTGTTTTTTTCTCCTTCTAATCTGATGTAATCTGGTAGCCACATTATAATTAAAAAATGCTTTTAAAATCTCCTGCAGTCAGTTAACAGTACTCGAAGTAGCCACTAAGCTTTTGCATAAGGTGGATTCGTAGCTACTATCAATTAGAATCGTAAAGGTGTACAGGTACATGCTAATTGAAATCAATATTAGAAATATACCAATTACAAATTTCCTTTTTCTGTAGTTGCGCTATTCTAGAAGAGATGGAATTGATAGACGCATGGATAGGATTTATTCATGCGAATTAATTCTGCGCATCTGGCTAATGAGATTCGCGTACATGTACAAGTGTAAATCCTAAATAAGGTATAACACCAAACATTGCGAATGATGCCCTGTTCACTGAAGCATTTCCTGTTCACCATTCTGCTGAATTTGAAGATCACGATAACTAGCATTTGAATTGCGTGGAATCGAATGGTTATTGAACAGCAACCTTCGAGCTACGCTGTAATTGATCGCGGTTGTTACTCGGTCTACTAATTTTCTGACTGAATTGAATGGTTTTCGATAATTGGTTAAAACCATCAAATTGAATCTGGTTCAGGATAATTGGTAAAGGGCAGCAGTTCAGCACCGCCAATCTCGTTCCATCCCCAAAGCCCGAACGGTCAACTGTCCGCACCGCTGATAGGCCGCACGAGGTACACGTTAATTATTTTCACTAGTTTTCACTCCAACCGAACGAAATCTGGCATTCTATAGTCCGGCTGGCTTTTCACAAATCGATCACAATCACAAATTTGGCTCGATGGCTCATTGTGTGATGAACCAACGAGGTCTATTCGAATATCTCGACGAAAGAGGTCTCATACCTGCAAATACAGGTAAATGTAACGTAACGGATGCCCGCATTCCGTCGCCTCGTGCGCCATCGTGCGGCGGCGACGCTGACTCAATGCGCCCCCCACACAAAAAAAGAGAAAATGGTTCGTGTTTTTCAGTGCACAAAAATGGTGTTCGGTTCCTTGCACTTTTTCCTGTTTTTCTAAAAAAAAAATTGCACATTTTTATTTGTTCTTTTATGTAATGTTGGAAAACATAAAACTCTTTTTTAACGCAGCGTCATTAAATTTGTACTGGATGTAGGAGTAGTAGTAGTTAGTGGCCCAAATTTGACGGTGAAGGCAGCTTATTTCAGGTCTTCAGTATGTTTCGTTCGCGAGATGTGATTTTTTCACATTGTGTCTATGGAGGGCGAGTATTTAACCGCGCTCGAACACTAGGCGGCACTCGTTTCGTTATTTGACGGATGACTTCCGCTTGGAATTGTCGCCGCTAGAGGCGCTCTGTCATTCCCATTTTCCGCTGACAGCGCTGGAATCACTTTCTTGGCGGTAATCTGAAAAGCTAACTGTTTGCGCAGTGGATAGTTTTCCGTTATCTATGTAGTGGAACTGCAAGGAGGCAAATGGTTCCCTGGAACGCCGCCAGAGGTCGCCTTCTCATCACTGAGGAAGTGCTGCTCCATTAGCCCACATATCATTAAAGAGGAGAAACGGTTGAATGCGCACTTAATTGAGTTCCCTCGAAACTGAACGACCGCTTATGCAATTGCGTCTTTCATTTATTCAAAGTTGGTCACGTTACTAGTTTCGTTATTCTTTTTTTTCCCCCATCAGCCATCACGACTAGCATTATGACTTTCATTCTGACGATCGGTAAGCGGCAGTCTGCTGTTTGATGTGGACATTATTAAGGATGACTTCCCCCTCCTCCATTCTCTTCCTTTCCCTCGGCGGCTTCTACAGGTGGCTCGAACCTCCGGAGCACTTCACATTTTAATTAAACGAGGTGGGGTTTTGGTTGACGCATTCAACAATATATCAAAAAAGAATAATAGGATTTGAGCAATTGTTTGTTTAAAAAATGTCTTTATTTACAATTAAAAATCGTGTGTCTTTTGAAAGATCGATACAGGGAGTGACGTGTCACTAGTCATTTGTTACCTGAACCAATCTATGTGTTGATATACGGTTGTATACGGTAAATGGTAAGGGGACCCGCGCATCGTCCGCACACCCGGCACTCCAGGCGCGGATAATGCTACGAGCGATATGTGTGGGACTCGAAACCGGAACCTCGGGACTCAATCTCTGTGTCTGCTTGAACGAAGAAAAGTGTCGGGTGCTTTGAACTGTCCGCTATTTGTGAATCTTCGTGACTCTTTTACAATTCCTCTCAGGCATGAGGGAAATGAACGGACGTGTCTTACGTGAAATCGCTTGACCGATTGGCTTCATCTCAATATTCGATCGTGAAGATCGTGGCTCCTTCTGTCGAGCGCCACACGAAACGAAATTTGTCTTCGTCAGAGAATGAGAAGAGCTACTAAGATGAAATATTCGTAACGACATTTCCTGATGGTCAATTACAATTGCGGAAGTTGTCTTATTTGAGCGACACCAAATATGCTCAATCGGACGAGAGAAAATATTGCTGAAAACCTAAAACTCCGGTCCCCAGTAATCCCATTACATTAACTTGAGCCCACATTGATCTATCGGTGTTCTGGATCTGGATCTGGAGGAGGAGCACTTTGACCTGCTTGCGCTTTAACCTCACACCGCAGAACACAATTATGGTAAGGTCAACTACACTGCAAAACGCGACATTCAGAAGTTGTCCATGAACGGCATCTGACATCTTTAAATAATACTCTAGCTGTCCATGAAAGAGGGTCTTAAAACGCTGTTCAATCCCTAGAAGTCGTTTCTTCCGTGGAGAAGGCGTCTCGAAATAATGTCATACCCGAGACACTCTTTTCCATGTTCAATTAACCGGTTTCGATTACAGTTTAGACGTGGTCTTCATGGTCGTAGTGGCCGGTGTCGGTGATTTCGTTGATGTTGGTGGCGTGGCTTTCGTATTCTCCTTGCTGTTGGTGGTGAGCCTCGTCGGTCTCACTCGTGGCTGGTGTATACGTCGATTTTGGCGGCACCTGGTGGAGACGAGCGTTGAGCGCGTAGTGGTCGGCGGCCCGCGAGCAGTCCACGTTGAACCACCAGTCGCATACAAACAGCGCCTGATCAAAGTCAAACAGTCGGTCGGATTAGCTCGGAAGCTGAAAAGCAGCTGCCACGGGGCGTCCGCTGGAGTTGGGAGCGTGGATCATTAGATGCGTGTGACAGTCAAATGATCACCTACCTGAGAGAAGACTGTTCCCCGAGGACACAGGAAGCTGTCCTGTCGTCCGTCCACATCGCACACGTGGAACACCTGAATGATGGCAATCACATCACATTTAGAGTCACTCAATTAGAAGACCGTAAACTACGGTCAATAAATAGCCCGTACAGGTACAATGGAAATTCAAAGTTTTTTTAAAACTGATTAAATCCCGAGATTAATCCCGAGTTGCGAGGAGAATTTCCATTGGATGTCGAAGAAACGATTGTCGAGGGCTTATTTATTAGACACGCCCGTACTACTATTTCATATTAATTGGGCATTGGCGAAATCAGCCAAGAGGCCAAGAAACCGTTTAATGGGAAATAGAAAAACATGCACAAATGATCAATTACGGGCATCATTTGATCGATCGTATTCTGGGTTTATTACCGTTTTGTGGGAACTTGTATGGCCAGTGTGAAGCAGGACGCGGCATGAGTAGGACTCTGAAGGGGTTCGGCCTTCGCTTCTCTGAACATTTCCTTGCCGAACTTTTTTTTACGATTTGCTAATTATATTGCTGAGATGTGAGTGCAATACTAGCGACCGAAATTGATCGATGACGCGGCATATGTACCATCTTAGATGTGGATTCGTGGACTAATTAAACCTAATCCTTTGCGAATGATTCGCGCTCGCGGAGTTGAAAAAATTTTAAATCGATTTTCATGAAATTTGTAAATTTATCTTTCGAGCAATTTTCTGTAAAAGGTAGTTTCAGTTTCTTTCAAAATATAATTGCGATTGGTCGTGCAACGGGAAATGGATTCGGAACATCACTTGATGAGTTGACGATGTTGATGTTTGCGAATATCTTAAATTCGCAGTGTCGTTAAGAAAGAGGAAACTCATAAATTGTTTTAACCAGTCGTCTGTTTTATGGTTTGGGCGTTGCCGCTGGTCGCGTCGTTAAATTAAAGAAATTACGCCACGATTCATTTGTTATGAAGTTTTCTTGCGGCAAAAAAATTATTGCGATATTCGTCTTGGAGCCAGTCAAGTCACGAGGACAGGAAGTGGTGGAGGTGCCGCGAGACTAACTGACGTCACACCTATGGTGAGGAGGGGGCTAAGGATCTAAGAGGTCAGCTGGAATCGACAGAGCGGAGTGAGGGACAATCTGATTTCTTGGCGGGGCGAGTAGGTTGCTGCTGCTGCCCCGTGTAGAAAGGCAAACACACAATGCGTGCCAGACTCTGTTTCATTTGATAGGATTAAAAAGAGGTCTCGGACCGACGTTAGGTTCCGGGTGTTCCGGATCTGGCGACATGGTATGGCTCAGTTTTGTATCTTCTAGTGTTATTGAACTTATTGATCAATCTATCTGAAACTTTTCAGAATAATTGAAGTCACGGTGTTTTATAATAATAGAATAAGGATGAAACTCTGGAGGATCAAAAATTCCGAGACGAGGTCGTTGATTAAAAACCAAAAATGTGTGCTGACAAAACTAATTTCCTTTTTGTTGCTTATGCAATTACATTACATTTTTAAATTAACAATTTGGATTTGTAACTTAATACAGCTGACCTATGTTTAGATTGTCTGTATATTTATTATAAATCTGAAAATATTTTTGATTTTTATCTCCGGCCTCGTCTCGGTAGCTGTGTCCACCATGCACGTACCTGACATCCGGCCTCGGTGTCCGCGTAGTAGCCCGGATACTTCTGGTCGTAACAATAGAAGCCAGTCAGGGGAACCTTGTCGTAGTCTGGATAATCGTGACCCTGACGACCCGGAAGGGTGTTGACGTGCTGGTAATCCGTCGTGTCCTGCTGCTGTTGCATCTGCTGGTAGTACTGCGTCTGTTGGCTCTCTTCGGGTCGCTCCTGCTGCTGCTCCTGCTGCTGCTCCTGCTGCTGCTGCTGCTGCTGGTCCTCCGTGTCCCGCAGCGCCGCCTGGTGGTGGTGGTGGTCGCCGCCACCGTCGTCGTGTGCCGCCGTAGGGGGACGCTGCTCTACGTGCTGGTTCTGTTGCTGGTAATGGTCGGCGTATTCGTTGTGGCCGCTGTTGTCGTAGTCCTCCTCGCCGATGGTGGCTCCGCCCTCGGCCATTGGGCGTTGTTGGTGGTAGCGGCGCTCTGCCCGTGGGGTGGCGCGCTTCATCGTGGCCTTCTGCGACGAGTCAATAGAAATGATTAGCGTCTTTCGCTATCGTTATCTATCGATCACTAAATATTTTTTTAACAAGTTTTCACTCTAGCTGGGATTCGAACACTGGTCATGTCGGGTAACAATACTTTTGTTACTAATACAGAGTAGAATTGAATTCTACCCAGATGGGGGATTCCAACTCGGAACTTGATGGTGCGGTCCATTCGCGGTGAGGTTAATGGACTTTGTGCCTGTTGTCCAGCCTTTTTATTATTTGACTGTGAATGTGATTGATGATAACGAGAGTTGAGAAAAGGCGAAAGACTTTATTCCGTGTTTTCTTTTCATGATCTGCAGGTAGTTGACTGTAAAGGAAGTGTAGTACAACAGTAGATTGGTGACTGGTAGACTCATCATTGCCCGAATTTCTATTGTTGCCTTCTTTTCTATTATCCTTCGTTTTGATTTCACCATTTATGTTAATTATTGGTGATAAAAAGAAAGCTAATTTTGTCGGATAGAATGAGTCAGTCTGAAAGTCACTTTGGCGTTATCGGGGGATTTAACTGTCGTGTTGCTCGTCTAGGGTTGCTGATGTTGGGTTACCTTCCGGTTTACTCGTTATTGGTACAGTGCTATGGATATTGAAATATGTATTCGTATCCTGCCTGAAAGATTACTATTACATTTAACTCGTAAAGTGTTTGATCGAGTTAAGATTCGGTGAAACACTTACTTACCTCAGATTCTGCGATCCGCGTAACAACTCCTCCGATCGTCATCACTAAAAATTTTTTCAAATAAATTGATTATACAAATGGCTCTTTGGTTCGGTCAAGAGATGTGATCTATGTAAGTATCTATCTCGACTCACCGATGACGAGCAAACAGCATCTCATCTTCATTTTTGAATTTCAAGATTTTCTCGAATCTTTGTAGCTGCAATTAAGACAGAGGTTTTATGACGTCATATAAGGAATGTCTAAAGGTTTTCAGATTAATTTCGTGTCATTTAATTACTGTACTTGTCCGATTTTGTCGACGAGACCGAGAGCTTTTGTTCAGGTTGAAGTCGTTCGTCTCGTCACTCGTCTCGGTCGACATTAAACTTACCTTATCGTTGCAACGTCCGCTCTCACTCGATCAACGACAGTTCGAGTTCGATACAAAATAAAAATCACTGTGACGACCCAGTTCGAACCCCGGACGAATCGATTCTCAGCACTAATCAATCGTCGGACACAGACACGTTGGTTGAATGAAAATCCCGATTTCACTAGCACATTCTTCTCCGTAGTTCAGTACAAATAGTCCTCGTGGGTTTTCCCGATGTCTCGTCGAGATGAACTCTAGTGTCGAGCCAGCGAACGATGAACAGTTTTCGAGTTACTTTGACAGTTCAGTACAGTATAGAGCGGTGTTTTTCGTTCGTTCGATTCGCTTAGGAAGAGTGTGGAGTTGTGAGGATGTGGATTGACCGGCGCCCATATTTATTAGCGATGGGTGGTGGAATTGGGTGGTCATGCTCGTGTCGTGTTGTGTGTGGTATTTACGTGGGTGGGAATGGTGAGAATGGTGGGTGGGTGGTCAGTCGGTCGGTCGTGGGAGTAGGCTTCGCCAACAGCAAGAGTGAGTCGACCGTGGCGGCGGGAAAAAACTCTTTTTATCCTTCTTCCAACTTGCTTTTATTGCAATATCTCATTTTTCTTCCGTCTGTAATTGACGTCCTATTTCGGGGTCTCGATGAGGAGGTGCGTGCGTATTTTTGGCCGCCCTGGGCCACTGGACGATCACGTTCGTCCTTTGTAGTTAAGTTAGACGCGAGTGGAGTAGCGTCAGAGCGCATTTTGTGTTTTGGTCAGTCGACGGTCGTGGGTTCGATTCCCGGCACCGACTCTCGTTTATTCGATCGATGACTGAAAATGGGAATAGTGCTGAGGCGCCAACTAAAAAGTGCTCAGTCATTACAGTCGGTGCTCCGTCCGGTGCACCCAAAATCAATTATTAATGGACTAGTCAAATCATGTTGCTGAAATTTATGTCTTAGAGGTGCGTCTTATTTTGCGCGCCACTCCTTACTTATAAAAAAATAACTAGTATAAGCAACTATTATTTGATTTAGGAAGTTTCTGCTAATTTCTATTTTTTTTTATTAATCTATATTTCATATTTCCTCAATTGTTGTAATTGATGACATTCCTCTCTTGTTTAATGTTTCATTCTGAAATTGTTTTCGCTGTTTTTTTACGAATAAATAGGAGACACGCTCAACTTCTAATTTGATTTGTTGTCGGTCGACTGGCTATTTGATACATAAAAGGGTAACCAGTCGCCTTCGTTTCCTAAAAAACGTAACTGAAAAGAGACTAGATCGCCGAATTCCCAAACGATAGAAAAAATGAAATTGTTTCTCCAGTTTACACGATCCATAGTTCAGCGTAAAAGGAATTGGCTTGAATTTAGAGTCTTACAAAACCACTACTTTGACTACTTAGGTATTGCCCTCTTCAGTGAGCTTCGCATTTGTTGGTGTCAGGATAATAACGTTTAGGGTGTTGGTGGTGGTGGGGGTAGGGTAGGGGTGGTAGATGAAGTCAATGTATCCTGGGTTGAATCGACTCGGCGGGAACATGTTTTTTCCCTTCACTTTTTCCGCTGGTGTTTGTCCCACTTACAAGATGGCCACCGTCGAACTTTTGCGTGCAAAATGCTTTTTTTTCGCTTTCGTGTTCGCTGTTTCCCATCGTCTACCAATGTACCAATGTCTATCTAATGCTAACCGCACGCAAAACCAACAAATTAACTGGAATTTAACCGCATTTCTCCACCGTCGATTGCCATTTCTGACGGCAGATCCGCTAAGATGCGGGTTTAGTGGCCTGACGTCATTGATCGTGCATCCATTCGGCTTTGTGCAATTCGTCACATTTTTTCTATTAAAAACAACTTTGTGTTGCCTTTTTTAAATTTTTTTCCTTTGAATCCCTAACATGAAAGAACATCTCAACTTAAACTATTACTCGCTAGCGGTTGGGAGAACTGCCGCGATCGCGGGTTCTATTCCCGACTGAGACCTCTGCCATTTTTCGAGCGAGACAAATTTCTCCACGCGCCACTGGCGTCATCACTTATGAAATGAGGTGTCGAACCGACGTTATGGAGTACAGGTGGATCGTATATATTATAGTAGACGGGCGAGTAGGTTGCTGCTGCCCCGTGTTGCTAAGCAATCACACAGTGCACCGCTCAGACTCTGGTTTATTATGATTTGCGCAGATCCATTTCCGTTTCGCTTCGCTCCAGTGTGTCGAATGAAACTACAGGACTGTGGCGTGTGAAGGAGCCGGAGGTGGTGGTGATGGTGGCGGTGGCGGCTCGCGTGCTTAATTGATAATGGGGACGGCCCCCATAGGAGCTGGAGCGCAGCCTGACGTGTGTGTGGACGCCGGCGGCCGACTCTGACCGGTCAAGCGCGATTCACGCGTGCCGATCGTGACACTGGTCATCCTGCGTGTGTGTGGTCACGCTGTCGAAGGATCGCCGTCACTCGTTAATTGGACAAACAGGAAAGTCGCCGCTCTGAGAGTACTATGGAAATACGTCGACAGCACGTCTGCTGCAAGTGATTGACGCAAAATTGTTTAAGAAAATTAAGATCGAGCTCTTTTTCACAGCTCAAAAGCCAAAATGGACTCGTTTGTCCTTCAAAACAACTGCCAATGTTCAATCGGTTTTCTCGCCTGTTCCTTTTTTGTCAAGGGTGAAGTCAATATTGCACTATTGGATAATTGTCATGCTTGTTGTTGCTTTTCACGCATTCACGCTTTTTCTCTCCCTCTTGTTTGTTCATATGTATGGTTATGGGAATTATTTTTTTCATGGCCGAGCAATTCGTCCTTTGTTCTATATTATTAAATAATCGATTTGTTTTAGTATACTCGGAGTTTGATGACAAATGTTCTCGCATTCGTTACAGAGACTCAAAGGTTATCTATCCGAAAAAGACAAAGAAGAAAAACGAGCCTCAGTCAAACTTAAACGCCACTTTCATATGCTCCACACCCAACTGCAGCTAAGGTAAGTCTTTATTCTTTCTTCTGTTTTTAATGGTCCCATCCACAAACAGTCGTCCTTAGTCCTACCGTCATTTGTGTGATTAACGAGCCATCCCACCTACTGATGAGATAACTGTTCAGCTCACTAGCATGGTTAACCGCTAATGTTGTGGGCGTACCTGTGCCGGTTCACACGGTTATTTAGGAGAATACTTTCCTCGGTTTCACCACTTAAGTGTTGATTTGATGAGCGCTGTTATTTAGAAGATGATGACGATGAGCAACCGTGGACAATTTTGCCTTTCACTACAAAATACTTGTGAACACAGCGAGAGTCATTTATTATAATATTTTCTCACCCATTTTAAATCTCAATCAACAACAATCGAAATGAGGTGAAATTTGGTGTTATTAGAATCCAGTATCTATTCATTGCAATAAAGCGACCGTGGGAGACGGTATTGCGTGACCGTCTTGCGTGATGCGTGCGTTGCCTGACAACATTCGCCCGTCACCAGAGTGCAGCACCTGCGCAGATCCGATCTCCCCTCACTCCGCTGCGTCGGTTCGACACCTATTTTCCTCGTCGTAGGTGTGACGTCAATGACATTCACTCCAGCCCCAGTGAGAGGAAAACTCTCACCCGAAAAATTGCGGGGATTGAACCCGTGATCGTGGCAGCCGCCCCTCTTCCAGCTAATCTTTGTCTTAAGCGCTACTTTCAAATAAATTGCAAAATCGTTTCATTTTATAACTCGTTAGATAATTTAATTCTCACAACTTTGATATGTCGTAGGGAACTGACACTGTTGAACGAGCTTCACCTCGCTGTCGAAAATCAAAGCACGGATTTGAGGAATGCTGTGAGTAGAACTCAATTAAAATTGTTGGCTGTAGTCGATGCACGAAACTGTGTCCGAAATAATCATTTCCAAGTTGTCGCTGTAAATGAAATAGTTATTATATAAACCAGTCGACAACGTCAACTGTATTAGTGCCATGACGTCACTTCCGGTTTTCACTGGTGGCTAGTACGAATTCACTCCAAAGGGCGCATTTTTTATTAAGCTCGATTTCCCATTTATTCTCATTTCCAGTTGCTCGACATTGAAGCTAAATGTGAATTTCTACAAGGCCTGAAATCAGGTACAATAACCGATATCCGACTCTTTTTTACCGAGAATGCGGTCGCCAATGCCACCCCAAATTCAGTACTTCGCCGGATGAACAAAATTAACTTGACTTGTTAACAGCCAATTTGGATAGAATAACATGACATAACGATTAATACGCTTTCGCATTAGATAATTGGTGAGATATCTTTTTTTATTTATGAATGTATTACGTTAAAGATGGCGAGAATTTTCTGAAGAATCCAGCCAAAGCCGTGAATCAAAATTCTCTGTTGAGTTTGCTGCGCGTGGAGGACACTCTTTGTCTCTACGATATCCAGAAGAAGATTGAAGATAAAGAAAATGGTGGCGAGCCACCCTTACAGTGAGTTACTGTCATCTTACCGATTATGGATGAATTGTTCATCCTTGAGAAAAGGAGAACATCTTTATTTTATAGAGCAACTATTACTTGGTATTGGTTTACCGATAGTTCATCGAATTTTCGCGCAGGACTTGTCGTTTCTCGATTGCAAAAGGTAACCAGATATAAACATTTTCAGAATTTCGTCTTGGGCAGCAGATTTGGATATTGTTAAGAATGTTGGAAGTCTGTCTACGAGCAGTTACGCCAGGTGAGAATAGTCCGTTATTTTGTTGACGCGAAAAACAGGCTTCAAGGGGACATGGTGTCTACACTACTGAACTTTAATTATTTTGATAGATGAGAAAGACCACTAAAGAGAAATAATCCTTTTTCTTACCGTGTTTATTTCCAGTGTCGTGGTGGCCAAGTTGTTCAAAGACGTGTCAGAAAATGAGCGGAAGCGGGTGAAGCAGGATCGAGCGTCGTCGTGTCTTCGAGGTAACGCGAATTCATTGTTTGGCGTAAAATGTAACGAGGACATATGAAATTGGCATCACGAGAACCTCTTTTTTCGACAATGCGCTTTTTTTTACTAAACACATGTGCTCGATCATTTATACATTATCTCGAATTAAGAAGTGTTTCAGGATTGACGTTATTTCAGGAGTTGGTCATTTATCTGTGAACAGTTTGTCTACTGTACCATTGCCGTCTTACGAATCAATCATTCTGTCTTTTGTTTGTCAGAACAAGATGTTCCGCGTCCGCGTGTGACATTTGCCCCCATGTTGGCTGAACCGTCCGAGGAGTCGAGGGTCGCGAGATCTAATAACGAAGTCGCCAGAGATGGTGTCAAGGAATTATCGACCAAACCTAGAAAATGGGCCAACTGTATGTTAATCAGTCACTGTGTTCCGATGCGCATTGTTTCTTAGTTTTGTTGATTCGTTACTAAGTTTATTTTAACAATCTGCAACCCCGAATTGTGTTTTAATCAACACCAGTTTCTCAGGAGTC
Source organism: Mycogona germanica (assembly GCA_034698785.1). Taxonomy (NCBI): domain Eukaryota; kingdom Metazoa; phylum Arthropoda; class Diplopoda; order Chordeumatida; family Chordeumatidae; genus Mycogona; species Mycogona germanica. The sequence continues at coordinate 46,924 of JAQGBY010000129.1, read as the reverse complement.
GGTGAAGCTCTCGCACATCATTAGTCCAACGGATTTTTACGTCCATCGGAGTTCAGATATGAAGGCCCTAACTCGGTTGGAGAAGGCGCTGAAAACACTTTTCAATAAGAAAAATGGGAACGTAGAAAGAGGCAAACTTCCTGTGCTTCAAAAAAGTAAGTCGTCGCATTTTTCTTTTTTTTTAAAATCGTTACTTTCTGTTTTAGTTGATCTACGTAATTCTCTCTACGAAATAATATCTTCTGTATGCATTTTCGAAATGATGGGTGTGTTTGTTTACTTGTAGACGAGCTGTGCCTGGCCCGTTACCCACCGAGCGACAAGACGTGGTACCGCGCCCGTATCCTGAGAGTCATCTTTCCGGAAGTAGTGTTGGAGCCGTGTCTGTCCGGATCGGAATCTGACGACGAATGCTCGGACAGCTCGGACCCCCAATCGTTTCAGAACGTCGGTGTTTCGGATCCCGCCGACCCCGCCCAGGAAGCCACCATCTCTGATGCCGCGAGCACGGATGAACACAAAACGAGCTCGGTCTTTGAAGAGTCCGGGAGCAACGGCGCGGCGGAAGTGTCACAGTCGTCTGTTCCGCCGGAGACCATTGAGTCGGAATTGGCAAAATCGGTGGCTGACCAGTTGTCGACGCTCAAGGATGTCATGGTCGAGGTCTTCTACATCGATTATGGCAACATTGAGATCGTTCCTACGTCCAGGTAATGGTTTAGTGCTATTGAGACCACTTCGCCGTGGTCCTATCAAGCTGGAGTCTTGTCTTACCTTCATTCACATTCGATTGAGTTTTCTGTTTGATTAATATTTCTTATTAGTGTGCAAGCAATTGACCCAGAGTTTCGGAAGTTGAGCGAAGTTGCGATTAGATGCACGCTGTGGCAGATCGAGCCATTCCAAAAGGTAAGCAATGACACGCCGTGAAATGTTTTTAACGAGTAATTGTGTTCTTTTCAACAAGATCTTTTGTCGAGGATTTCCAGTTTGAAAACTAAATATCTGTCTTTGTAGAAATTGTAAATCATAATGATCATTTATCGAATAGGGAATTTGAATTTCGATGTGATTTGGTTTATAAATTTATGTTTAACACTCTGCTTCTAACATAGGACGAAGGATGGTCGACAGAAGCCATAACTCATTTTTCCATGTTTGCTGGGACGAAAATTGTTGCGATGACTGTAAGTGGGACGTCGGGACGACGCACATAGTTATCCATGGCGCCACTGTTCTCGCAATTTCACTAAATTAAAATTGAATTTGTCAGGTGTACATGCACAAGGACGATGTGCTCCACGTTGACCTGGGAGCCCTGAGCCAATCCGATGTGGACGGTCCAACCCCTGCCTCCATTCGAGACGCGATGGTGTTCATGCGGTTTGCCCAGTTCGCGCTGGATTGCCCGCCAGCGGAAGGTAAACCACTTTGCTGATGACTCTGAAAAATTAAGTGACCTATCAGCTTCCCATTAGTTTGAAGAAACTTAGGCTTCATTCTGCGCTCAAGCATCGTCGTGCCTTGTGACACAGAGCGGGTTGGTCTTATTTCTGATCTGCTATTCCGTTTTTGCTTTGCCATGGACCGCCGTAGATCTGACTTCGATTGCGCCCGATGCGCCACCTATAATCGGAAACCTACGCAAGTTTTATCCGCCCACCATTCCGGCCGTCGGTCAGCGGGTGTCTGTGATGGTCAGCCACGTCAACAACGGACATTCCTTTTTCGTTCACCAGGTTAGAAAATCATTTTTAATTTTACACCTGATGAATGTGAATGAAATTAAGCTATTCATATTTCTAAAATTGTGCTGGACAATGTTCCAGCAATAATAATAAATAACAGCCCCCCCCCCCCTCTCTGTCTCTCTCTCCTCTCCTTTATTATTCCTATAATATCCTTTATTGGTTTTTATTCTCATTTGACTTAGATGGATCATGGCGGTGCCTACCTCGGTCAAATGATGAGCGATTTGCAAAATTGTTACGCGAATTCACCGGACAATCTGTATGTTTACGGCGCCATGCCAGGTAATCTCACAAATCATGTAATGGTCTTAATGTCGATATTGTGTTCGGCCGCATTAAGCTAAACGCCTGTGTATTTGACGTTTCCATAGACATGCCGTGTGCCGTTCTGTTCAGTGACAACAAGTGGTACCGAGCCCGCGTCATCTCGATCATGCCCGATCAAAACTTCGAAGTATCCTACATCGATTATGGCAACAAGGAGATTGTGTCGGTCGCCAGAGTGCGGAGGCTTCTCGACAGATTCATGAAGCTTCCTCCTTTGGTATGTATCCTTGCCGTATTCGTTTCGAGACCTCGAATCTAAATCCGTTTACAAGTACTCCAATTTGCTACCTTTATTTTAGTGTCTTCATTGCTGCCTGGCTGATCTGAAGCCACGAAACGCCAACATCGGTTGGACTACAGAGGTGAGATTCATTCTTACGTGTATCGAAATTTATCGTTGAAAATGGGTAAAGAAAGAATCGTCGATGAGGTCGATCATCTGTAGTTGGCTGAACGGAAAACACGGTATCGATTGTTCTATGTTTTGCTGTGCACGTTACACTAATGCCACCTTAAATTTAGAAAAATTATTTCTTTTCAGTCGTTTGCGTATTTCTCGAGTCAAGTTGACATGAAGACTCTTCAACTTGACGTTTACGGTAATTGTTTAAGATATTTAATTAATTGACGTGTACCGTATCATTATTTTATTTCCACTCTCAATGTTTTTGTTTGTTCCTGTAGTTTCATTAATTTGTCCACCTTTTATGTTGTTAATGGATCGTCTTTTAAGCGGCTCCATTTCCATTTCATTTAGAGTCATTGGACAGCGTTTTGAAGGTTACCCTGTATTACGAAGAGGATCACATCGAGATATGTCTTAACACGATGATGGTGAACAAGAAGCATGCCCTGAGCTCTGGACCCTGGTTAGCGCAATCAACCTTATTCTAAAAGCACATTTACCCTAATTATGACTCGCCAAATAGGACATGAGATAGCCGTTGACGCTGGTTTTACTCGGGAGATGTCAATAGGTTCAGAAAAAAATCACATTTGTTTCGTTCCACGCTCAGCTCGCAAGTTCGACCCAAGATACTCAAAAGATCCAAATCGCCAGACATTCCATTTGTCAACGGAGCAGTCCAAGGCACAAATGCGTCCACCACTGAGGGTACGGACGATTCCTCCGACAATCCAACGTTTCAGACTGTGGTCTCCATTAGCTACATTTATTCGCCGTCCTACTTTTTCGTTCACATGACAGAAAAGAAAAAGTCGCTCACCAAGTAAGATTTATTACTTAAATCCAATTAAATCGTTAATTTCAGTTCAATTGTTTCAAAATTGGCACAGTCTTGTTCGCGACATTGTATTTTCTTTTTTTTTTTTTTTCCAGTTTCATGGCCAAATTGCAGCAGTGCTACCGTCTCAGTCAGAGTAGCGAGCACACGTGGACTGACAATGACATCTGCGTCGCGATTAACCCGAGGGATAATTGCTGGTATCGAGCGAAAGTGGTTAACGTCATTAGCGAGGAAAAGATCGAGGTTCGTGTTTGATCGCGGTTGAACTCGCTGCAATCGCCTATCAACTAAATTTGGGATTTATTTTTCTGAGTAATAATGGACGTTGAAAGCTTAGGGGATCTCTCGTGTCCATTTCAGCTTCTGGCCATTGACTTTGGCGAGACTTTCTTCGCCGTTACAGCTGGTCTGCGTGCGATGAGTCCAGCGTTTCGAAATCTCGTTTACTACGCCTTTGCCTGTAAGCTGGATGGCATCACACCCTCTGGTGGAACCGAACATTGGCCCGTGGTCGCCACCGAATGTTTTTCCGAGATCACCGCCGGTTGCGACAAATTCTTTCTCCATCGAAAGGTGTGCGCACAGATGCAATCTCATGTTTCACAGTTTTAAGTTCTAGGACTCGTGTAAAATTTACTTTTTTTTTGGGTTCAATTGGTCGCCGGTGAATTTCAATATTAACGAGTCTGGTATCCGGTTGTGTTCGTCCTGTATTACAGTCTCCGAGCGACGGCACTACCATGTCCATCGATCTGTGCTACGAGGAGATGTCTTTGACAAGCGCTCTGGAGCCGGCTATTTCTCAGCTCATTTCTGTGTCCAAACTGTTGGTGGAGAAGGGCATGGCACTGCCTATAGACAGGTACGTCACCTTACTGAACACTAGCTACTCTCGGCCGACTGTACTCCGACGGGTCGTACAATTTCAATATTTTTCAAATACTAGAGTTCTATTTTTTTTGGCTATAGAAGACAAAACAAAGAATGTTCGTCGTTGCCCAGGGCGATCGACGTTATCAGAGATGTGACTGCGGATGTAGCCAGCTACACCAGTGGTCACACTTGCGGGGACCTCAGCACCTCCAATGATGAGCTCGACGAAGCCGCCACCTTGGTCACCACCGACGTCATCGCGAAGTCTCGCCGAATCCAAGCGGACGACCAACGTGAGCCGATATCGGCGTCTCGACAGATGGTCTCGCATTTGGAAAGCTGGAAGCCGCACGAACCTTTGTCTATTCAGGGATTGAAATTCGAAGCCGTATCCACGAATGTCAACTACGAAGGCGAAGTCTGTCTTTACGACGCAAAAAAGTGTAAGTGCTGCGCACAATCTCATTGTGCGAAATGTTTTGTTGCTGAATATAATTTCTGTTCTCATGTTTCTTTTTTAAATAATTAATTGCAGCTGCCGACACTCTGCAAATGATCTCAACAGCTCTGACGGAAATATTTGAGGGGAGCGAGCCCCAGTCGCACGACCTCTATTGGTTCGAAGGTCAGCCGTGCGTAGCTCAGTTTGATATGGACAATGGCTGGTACCGCGCCAAAGTTGTGGAAGTCACCGACAAAATTAAAGTGAGTTTCGAGTAATGGGTGTTTCATCAGTTGGGTTATTTTATAAATTATCCTACGGCATTCCCGCTCTCACATTTATCTGTTTTCTAGGTTCTGTTCATTGATTATGGGAACGAAGAAGTGATTCGTTCCGACAAGCTGCGCAAGGATATCATTTTGACCAGTATTCCCCAGCAGGGAGTGTACTGCAGTCTGTACAACATCGCACCCGTGAGTCTTTTTAATTTGCGATACATATTGTTGCGAATCCCCCCCCCCCCCGGGATGACTCAACGAGAGACGACACTCTACCCGACAAATAAGACGATTTGCTGCGCTGCATTGTGTTACATTGCGGTTCCGATTGTCAAATAGTATTTTTTTTTTTTTCCAACCAGGTCTCGGAAGATGGCAAGTGGCCAGTCAAAGTTCTCACTCTCATGCACAAGACCATTGTGGATAAGATGTGCACTGTCACCGTTATGGTGGGTTCACTAAATATGCTAATACAGAGTATACTCTGTATACGGCAAAGTAGGGAACGATCAAATTCAGCGATTGGTTGATTTGATTGGCTATAATCTGAGAAAATCAGACACAACCAGGTCTCTTGAGCTACTTGTTAAGGAGGTCCACCAGCGTGTTTGCCCTAAACCCTTTTTAATGTTTGAGATCAACTCTCGTTTTTAGGTTCCCGAGAGGCCCGGCGTTCCTGCCAAAGTAAAAATCGACGTTGGCCAGGCCAACTTTGAGGAGACATTGGTGGAGCTGGGATACGCGCAGATGCTGGACGAGGAGTCTGAGCTGCCCCCGGTCGATGCCTATGTGATTAGCGTAAGTGTCACATTGTGAACTTAGCTAGATGTTAGCTAGATCATCTGTCCTTTCCGGTTGGTCTGAGTTTACCTGGTCAAGTCTGGAAAAGACTGATTCCTACGGCTACTTTTAACAGCTCCATCCTCAAATTTATTATTTATTCCAGGTGGACTATTCTAGTTCCGAGATTCAGATACCTGACCTGCCCATACCAACTACCGGCTCAGAGTTCCCATGTGTGGTCACTCACATTTTGAATTGGCACCAGGTTCGTAATAAATTCATGTAATCAGGATGGATTTGTAGAACCTCTAGTTGGCATCATATTCGTGAATCAACTCGTTTCAGTCAAACTGACAACTGTAACCAGAGCTACTCGGTCGAATTATGGATTGTCTCCAAATTGTCATCTCTAGGGTTGTAATTTCTTTTTCTCATGTTTCATTCCTAGTTCTATATTCAGCGAGTGATTGATCTGAATAACCTGGAGTCTGATATTGCCGCACATTGCGCCGAACTCGAGAAAGTGACTGAACTGATGGCCACCAACGTCGGGACGTGGCCTCTTGTCGAACTCCCTGTCGTTGGTAAGTACGCTACACATACCGTAGTTTGTGGTTAGATTAAGCGATTTGGCTCTTTTGAGGGGGCAAAAAGATGGATCGTGCCATTGTATATTTTTGTAGCTAGTTTGTATTGTTTTTATAAGCGCGTAACCTTTCTCTTTTCGTAACAGGAATGAGCTGTTGTGCCTTTTACGAGCAAACCAACAGGTGGTTCAGAGCGACCGTCCTTAATGTGGACAGAGACAGCGACACGTGCGACGTCATTTTCGTCGACTATGGGAACACGGAAACTGTGACTTTTGATAGGTAAATTAATGAAAAATTACCTAGGCGGATTCTGGGAAGGTCGTTACCTTGATTTTCTCGTTCTTCCATCACTAATAGGGAAGAACAGTTGCTGGTCGTGATTGGAGAATTTCATTGTTCTGTCGTGATTATTTTTTAATGCTTTCTCTATTTTCACTTATGGCATTTTTTTATTATTAAAAAAATGATTTGCTACATTCGTGTTTCCGTTTATATTGGCCAGATTAAGAAGGATGCCAGCTGAACATTTAGCTTTGCCCAAACAAGCCCTGCTGTGCAAACTGCATCAGGTGGCGTTGGTCGAAGAAGTTGGAGACTCTGATGTGGATGATCGACTCAGGACGATTTACGAAAATTATGAAATCTCCCTGTTCGCGAGCGTCAAGGTAGTGAAGTGTGACATTGAATTGTCCGGAACGCCCCGCATCCCGCTGGCCCAATGTTGTCCAGTTTTCAAAACACGATTTCTTAACGCTTCTCTTAATATTTCCAGGGTTTTGGCGAACCAGTGCCGATCGATTTGTACCAAGGATCGGTGAACGTTGCTGGTGAGGGTTCTCGAACATTGGTCTATCAGCAGTTAATTAAAGAGAACCTGCTGCAGATGATTCGAGAGAAAACGCGGGCTGAGATGCTTTAATTCTGTTTAAACAACTAACTTTTGTTTCGTTACGTTAAATCACTCGTTCGCTAATCTCTGGAGATTGTATTCAGCTATGTTACTATATGTTTAAATATCTTTTCACGTGTTAATTCCAGACTATGGACGCCTATTTTTTGTATTATAAACCATTCTTGTGTACATTGGTCAAGTAAAAGCTACTTTCATAATTTAAAGTTCCATTAATTTGACATACAAAATGACTCGCGTGTCTTGCTGGGATTGGAAGCTTATTTGGCGGTCGGTATTTCAGAGTTAGAGTCCATGTAACCGGATAAATATACAGGAATTTTGACAATGCTCCAGTGTTTGATACCAACATTTTTTTAATCAAATTTCGGGAGCAGTTCAATCCAAATGAATACAATTCTGGCAAATCATTTAATCTCCCACACAACAATTGTTGGTGAGAATTCCACGCTGGATGGAATTTCTGTTCCTGCATATCGAGGAGAGAGAATATCGAAGCCGTCATCAAGTCAGCGTTTTTCCAACGCCCTCGAATGGCTCAGGTATTTGTCGCTAGTTGTGAAATCTTAAAAAATAATATTAAAAATTAATTAATTTTATCTTGTTCAGTTCCTTATAAAATCGTCGCTTGATTCGCGGTGGCCGAGAGCTGTTACCAGGTAGGAAGTCACTTCGAACTTGTCTAGTTTTGTTACTTGCAATCTTGTTATTTTACAATGGAGATAATTTGACCATTCCTGATTTCCAAATTAATATTTATCTCAAATCGTTTCGTCTGTTTACTTAGTTTTCATAATTTAATTAGTTCATGTTTCACAAAAAATAATGGTTATAATTAATGTTTTTGATTGTTAAGTTTAAAAATCATTTAGTGCGACATTGTCCCAGAAAATGTTATTCTATGCATGCACCCAAATTTGTCAAGTTTGCAAAAAACAGTTTAATCAGGAATTTCTATTTATTTATACGGTTTATCAAGTTTTATGTAAATATGTGTCTGTTCTAGTTGACAGTAGTGGCTGTGCCGTTACTGAACTCGTTGTCACCGCTTCCACCTGGACATCAAGGAGCTGAAGAAACTGCTCCAAGAGTCAGACACGCACCAAGTACCACCAGCTAACGTCAACGGTAAGCAGCTCGTTCTTCTTATCCGATAACCAATTCTACTTTTGGGGAAGTCAACAGTTTCTATTTTAATTGTTTATGAACGGGTTCACACCCAGAAAGCGCTCAAGACACGGCTAAACCACAACTGTTTTTCAATCCGCAGTTGTGGGGAGCCAGTGGTTGCAACAACTCATTTTGCAGTCGGCTTTGATGGAATTATGGCCTATCGATCCAAGGGTAAGTGGAATTTACACATTTCGGCGATTCGCTCAATCTTAAAAACTTAATAACCAAAAAAGAATAGATTGTACAATCTATATTTTGGAAAACTAATTTCACTATTAATTCCATGATTAAAGTGCCCGTGTAATCCCGTATTATAATAGCCCAGAATAACTTTAAATCTTAAGACATGTTAGGCGTACCAAAATACACACTCACCACACACGAAATAATGTCTCGTCGAATTTTCCTGCACAAAAGAAAAAACTGCGATCGATGAAAACCGATGACGAACCCCTCGCGATGAAAAACTCGTTCTCTGAAACTGTCCGAGAAACTTTTAATTGGCGCTGCCATCGCATTAAGTAAAATTTGCAAATGACGTCATTGCACTCCTCTTGTGCCCTCTTGACGTCATGCAGAACTGGCTCCTCTGGTGAGTGTTTATTCCAAAACGAATTCGCTGCGATATCTCGAATTAAACAGAAAAATGATTCCCAAGACTGGAAACACTATATAATGTCAAATAGGAAGACAATTTATTCAGTCAGGTGCAGAGCAATTGAATTAAACAGTTAAATGTCTGAAAAAACTTCCTCGATGTTTTTTTTCTTCACATACCTGTATATCAGACATTAGATTCTAAAGTTATTTTTTAAACAGTCCACCAACAATCATGATGCTGCCCTTAATTGGTAGCTAACCTACTTTGCTTCGTCAGCGTCATGTTGTATCGTTTGACCGGAAGGTGGCGCTGGTCTGTCGTGTTTATGATGGGGTCAATAGATCATATTCGTAACTCGTATGTCGGCCTGCTCACCCGGGGTCAGAGGTTCTCTATGGCTGAAAGACGACCGGGATGCATTTTTAATAATTCAAACCAAATGCAAATTCAAATATTAGTTTTGAATAGAGCGATAAATGCCACCAAGCTAGCTCATTTCATTTGTTCCCGTACAATGGCTACAACTGAAATAGATTCAATGATCACTGTTTCCAATCTCGTCACCACCAATTTTATTTTGATCTTTTATTGAAGATTCACAGAACGCCTGTAGTGCGGTTCACTACAGTTGATTGGAACAACTAAAAAATAAAAAACGAAATCCGAGCGAAGGTAGCTTCAAGATTTCCTTGTATCCGCTGCCGACGAAGGATTTTCACGGCTGGTGCAGACTGTAGCATTGTGAGTGTACCTGAGGTCATTCCAAGATTTAGAACAGCTTTCTTATCTCGCGAGATGTCCGAAGTGACTATTGGAAACGATCCCCAATTTGCGAGTTCTCCTTTGTGACGTCAGGCTTTTCAAGTTATTTTGTGCACGTTCTTGAGATGCTTTTTGAGGTGATCTCCCCGTCGGGTCGAATGCGCGCACAGGTGACACACGAACTTCTTCTCGTCACTGATGTGTCGGTCCACGTGTCGTTTCAACGAGCCGCGATCGCCGTACGCCTGGCCACACAGGCTACAGGTAAATGGTTTCATTCCTGTATGACTCACTTTGTGACGCTCCAAATTGTAGGGAGTCACTGAAACAAAGAAGAAGCATCAAAGATGGATCAATTTCGCTTTAAATGCGTTATCTAATACACAGCACAAAAGTGATTGGCATTCATCCAAATTTGATTAGTTCCAAGTTTTGAGTACCTGCTCGAAATCCACACGTCTCGCACATGTATTTCTTAATTCCCAGATGGGCAATTTTGACGTGCTTGGAGACGTCCGCCTTTCGACTCGAGCAAAAGGAGCAGAGATCACACTTGAATGGACGCGCGCTGCAGTGACGCGTGGTCACGTGGTACCTCAGCTCGCTCTCGTACACATAACTGCAAGTGTATTGAGATGTCGTTGCAAATTATTTCGGCCGCTGGAATGACTTTTAGAAATAAAAAATGACTGCGCCGAAGGAAGTGAATATGCTTACGAGTTTGCACATTCCGTGCACTTGAACTTCTTGTCAACCGCCGCGCCGTTCTCGTCGACGCCGTGAAGGTTGATGAGGTGGTGACGGAAGCTGCGGAACTTGGGCGTGACGAAGGCGCAGTGGGCGCATTGGTAGGCCGACGGCGAGCCCACGTGCTTCAACTTGTGACGATCCAGGGCGGTCTCGTCGAGGAACGGAACTCCGCATTGGTCGCAGCGAAAGAAGGGCAGGCTCGGGTCGTGTCGGGTCACGTGCAGCCGGAAACTAAGAACGAACAAGACGGGCAAAAAATAAACTTTCAAGATGTTTTCAAGTTCAGTTGATGGGCTGCTTGTTCGAGGGCAGCGCTCGATGAAGGACGAACGGGGTGAAATCACGCAACGTGAGAACTATGAAATTCCAGAAACACTAAAGAAATGCAAGGACTCATAAAGGGGTTTATTTGACTTTGAGTTGAATAAAAGAAAAGCAGATGCACCTGTGTTTGTTGACGTTCTTGTAGTCGCAGTGCGGGCACTCGAACATACCAGTCTGGCAGGTCTTGGCCAGCAGGTGGCGTTGCAAGGCGGAGTCGTTCATGAACGGTCGACTGCAGGTGGTGCAGCGGAAGACGGCGATGCTGTCGTCGTGCTTGGCACGGTGGTGCTGGAACAGGGTCTTGTAATGGGTGCTGTAGTCGCACTGCTCGCAGCAAAACAGGACATGGCTGACGGACTGTAGCACTTTCTTGGGCCGACCACGTTTGGCGGAAACGGTGGTGGTTGACCCCGACGCTGCCCCGCCGATTTTACCACAACTGACACCGACAGAAACTGTCGGGGCTGAGTTTTTCGACTTCCGGCCTCTTGTTCCAGCAGCAACGGACGACGCCGGTGGACCCTGCGCCAGAGATGTAACCGAATGCTGACACAGATCGACTATTATCGTTTCAGATGGTGCTTTCTGTTGGTCGAGGGTGGCCGCCACGGACTCCGCAGCTGCAATGACTCTCCTCTTCTGACCTCTCTTGATTTTAGAGCGGTGTTGCCTCGCCGTTGTCGATACGGATGACGTCACAATCTCTTCCGGTTGATTCGTGGTGGTTGGCTCGTTTCCGGGTGCGCCCGTCTGACAGCTAGACTCGATGGCATCGATCAATATGGCGAAATTCAGTCGCCGGGCCGCATCCAGCAGCTTGTCCAACCGATCTGATCGGACGGTCGTCTTGCCAGTGTAGAGGAACTCCAGGATGGCGTCCAGACTGCAGTCATGTTGCTGCGATGAGTCGTGGTGGTGGTCGGTTGTGACCTGCTGCTGCTGGTGGGTCTCGAAATCGACGGCGTGCTGGATGGCGAGGTTGACCGCTTGCCGGTTTCCGTAATTGTTGTCGCTTTGCTGGATCTCGACACACTGCGCCTGCTGTATTTCGATGGCGATGTTTTGCTGGTCGGTATTGCGGTCCTGCTCCTGGTCGTTGCCGTCCAGCGGGCAGGATTGCTGGATGATCTGGAAATTCCCCGCCGTCTGCTGGATATGGAAAGTAACCGGCTGCTGGATGTGGCCTTCGTCAGTCACTTGAATCTCGAGATTTTCCGCCTCCTGTATTTCGATACTGCCCGACTGATGGACGCGAATTTCAATTTCTTTTAACTGCCCGGTTTCGAGATTGCCGGACTGCTGGACGCCCACATTTTCCGGAACCGGATTGGTGGACCGATGCTCGAGACTGTCGGACGTCGAGTGCCTCTCAAAATGATGGAATCTCTCGTCCTGCGCTTGCTGGTGATCATCGCAGGGTATCGCAGCCAGATGGTGTCCGTAGTCCACCACCTGACAGGCCTGGCCATCGATGATGACGACCGGTGGCTGCGAGGCAACGTCATCCGCTGATCCGGTCAGGCGTCCCGACGAAAGAAACGCGTCCACCACGAACCGATGAACCCGGATCGATCGTCCGTCCAGTTCGAAATCGAAATCGACACCTAGTTGGTTGGTCAACGAGTTCCACAAGCCACCAACCAGTGTCTCGTGATGGTTGGGGCAGCTCACAGTCACCAGGCCAGAATTATCACCCATTTTGTGAAAATTCGTTGGTGGAGTGTGAGTGGAGGTGATGTTGGTGTTTAGGGTGCGAACTTGACCCGTCGTTGCTTTTGCCCTTGGGTTAGGGTCTTGGCCTAGGATATCAGTGCTAGAGGATGTTCTCATAGGTAGTACGTCACTCACTCGATCAAGTTTGTCATTCATTCGATTTTAATTGTTCCGTCGTGCTCAGTTTGGTCTTCAAGGGTTCAGCAAGGCGAACACATTTGAGAAACGGATGATTCTGCCTTATTTTATGCAGAAACTTAAACGTATACACCGTTTATTGTTGACATTCGCTGACCAAAGAAACCGGACAATCAACAAACGCGAGCGGCCATTTTGGTTTGTTGGTTGCCGGAAGTCGTCATTAAACCACTTCCGGAACGTCATCGGCCAATAAAAGGCGCCGTTTTCAAATGTTATTCAATACATGATGAAGTTATCTTATTTAATTTTAATTTACGGATAAACTTTAGTGTGCACTCTCGTTTATTATTATTTTTATTCAGTTTATAAATTGTTTCGAAAAACCATGTTATCGTATTTCTATTAAAAGCAACCAAATTAAATTTCTTTATTTTACATAAGATGCAGGAATTTTCTGATCTTGTCCAGAATATCTCGGGTTCTTCCTAACTATAGGTAGAAATATATTTAATAACCTAAATATCATCATTAAGCTGGTGAAAGTACTAACAAATTTGTTTATTGCTGCCTTACGTGTAGCAACTTTTTGCCACTTACGAAACAACGACGTAAAAATCAATTTAGTGACGTCGTCCGATCGTACGGTCGCGTCACTTGATCGGAGCGGCGCAGCCCGACTCAATCTTGTGCACATTTTTTAGGTGAACAGTCAGGTTGTATCTCTTGTTGAAGGAATGGCCGCACACTTCGCAGATATTTTTCTTCTCGTCCGATGTGTGACATCTTACGTGAAATGCCAACGAACACTTCTTGGCGAACAGTTTGGCGCAAATGTGGCACTTGTATCTGGAAACAAATAAAATTGCTCAGATGATGTTATTTTCTGAAACACCAGGCTCAAAGACAAGCATTCCAATTATCCTCTCCACTCGTTCGTTCTAATAACCTGCAGCGATTGTGGCAACTTACGGTTTCTGGTTAGTGTGCTTGATCATATGCTCTTTATATAAATAATTTCTGTGCGTGGCGAACGAGCACACGGAACAAGCGTAAGGTCTGATGTTCAGATGCACCGTCCGGATGTGTCGCGTTAGTTCCGCTTTGACCGCTCCGGCGAATGAACACTGCTCGCACTTGAAGTTCCGATAGCCGTAGTGTTTTCCCTCAACGTGGTACCTGAATGATTATTCGAGAAAGTCCATTAATTGAGGGATCGAGAATCGTGTATTCGAGGTGGTGGTGTTCGTCGGGACAGCGCCAGACCCACCTAAGCTGGCTCTCAATTTGACAGGTGAACGAGCATTCGGGGCATCGCAGGGCGTCCACCTTCTCCCCCTTCCGGTTGAGTTGGTGACGGCTGAACAGGTGATGCGAGAAACTCCACGTCTTTTGCGTCACGAAATCGCAGAGGGTGCAGCTGTACGACTTGACGTGCTTCGACTGGACGTGCTCGTCCAGTTTGGCGGCCGTGTAGTAGCGGGAGGTGCAGTCGGGACACTTGTAAATCTTGACGTCCGGATCATGTTTGGCGATGTGGTTGATGTAGTAGAGCTTGCGCGGACTCGTGTAGTCGCACAGGTGGCACTCGAACAGAGGTGGCTGCTCGCCAGCATTTTTGCAAACGTGGCGGTCCAGCGCTTCGGGACAAAGGAACTGTCGGGTGCAGGACGTGCACGGAAAGATGCTGATGCTCGGATCGTGTTTGGCCTGGTGGACCTGCGATGAAAATATACAAATTAGCGATGGACGGATGATTAAATTGAGGTGTCAAAAGTTAAAAATGGAATTTTGTAGGACGTTTAACCTTTAATTCACCCAATCGTTCGGTCTCGTAATCACAATGTTCGCAGCGCAGGAACTCCTTGGGTCGTCCCATCTTCTTTGGCGGCTTGACATCTGTCGGTTTCCTTCTCCTCCTCTTTGTCTTCGACGTGCCACCATCTTCGGCCAGTTTGTCGGAGAGATCCTTGCCGGGATCCGAAACCGACGCTTCAAATTCGGACGGATCCATTTCAAAATTGCTGTTGACGTCGCCTGCCTCCTCGCTGGATCTCAATCCGACCGTATCGACATTTTCGACTTTCGTTTTTGGTATCCTCGGCCGCAGTTCGTAGCTTATGATGCCATCCGGTGATTGACTATTTTTATTATCAGGTGATTGGTTCCTATGGACTAGGTCACGCTCAAGATCTGAACTTCCTGTATCCGCCCTCATCAGAAGCTTGATGGCTTTCCCCTTCCGCTTACGTCGACCGCCACTGCTCACCACAGCGACCGATTCTGGCGAGGTTCGGTGCGTGGAACTCGACTCGAGATTCTCTCGCGACCTGTCCATTCGCTCTCCAGCAGATTGGTGGACGTGCCGCTGCAGTACGTCCACCAGCATCTGAAAATCCAGTTCCCGGGCGAGGGCCAGCAGCGCCGGCAGCTGCTGGACCGGCACGGTGACACGCCCGTTGTACATGAACTCCAGCAGGGAGACCACGTTGGTGCCGTCCGCCTGCTGGTCGACGACACTTTGGCCAGTCCTGCCGAGCATTTCCGGTCTCAAGAATATCTGGACGATGAGGCGGTGGGCTCGAACCGAGAGTCCACCCCAGTGCAAATCGAAATCGACTTCCTGTTGCTTGGTGAAGGACCTCCACAGACCGCCGACCAAAATTCGATAGTGGTCTAAACTGTGCAGGGTCACCAATTCGGAACTTTCACCCATTTTTCTCTTTTTGAGGGGGATGGGCGAGTTTTGGGGGACCCCCCTCCAGAGACCTCGTAGCTTCGATTTCGTTTTACTGTACTTTTTTTTAGACTGTACCGGTGAACGGCTTACTTATCCTCAAAAAAAATTCTTGTCTTGTGTTATCCTTTTACCCTTTGTCGATTTTCTAATTTTTCATGAAGTGACGCGACTTGTTTATAAATTAATCAAAGAACTTTTCAGTCGACATGTACCTAGCACCAACACACAGTAGTTACACTGCGAGCATACTTCAGCTTGCTTCAGAAGTATGAATTGTAATGGAGATTGGGGCAAAATGTTATATCGAGATCGCCAGCGCTTTTCGGCAATACCGTGCGCGGGGCCGAATGGCATTGAATGTTGAACGCGCCCGTCTCCAGCACATTTGAAATTCTCGTGCTCACTTGAGTTGGGCAAAAATAATTCGAAATCAACTGGCCCCTCTTGTCCAAGCAAGGACTCGCCTATTTTATCCCAATGTCCCATCGCACCCTACTCAAGCATGCTCGGATTAAGTATGCTTATTCAGTGTAACTAGGATATTAGAAAAGAATCGATAATAAATCGCTACGATCCGATACTAACTATTCGCGGTTAATACAAATTTCAAACTTTTCCATATCCCGTACGAATTCTTTGTAGATATCTAAAATTTGAGATTTTGAGTTTCGAACGTTTTCCTAAAATGAATACAAAATATTTTAGAATGAAATATAGATGAGAGAAACGTGGATAGTCTGTATGTGGCGGATATATTTTAACAGGTAATCCGCAAAACCGAAAATTAAATCAGAAATAAAAGAGGAAGGATCATTTTGTAAACTTACGTTGACCGAGATTAATATTTTTCGTTAACTGCAAAGCGTGGCCAAAAATATATCAGCTGGTACCAACACAAAAGGAAATGCTAAATATATTAGAAATAAAAGATGACATTATTTTTATTATCACGCTTGTCTTCAATCGAGACAAAAATTGAGGGTTCCAATGTAAAATGGCGCTCACCAAACAGATATTGTTTTTAGAAAGCGTAAATTGAACAGAAACATTTCCTTCAATTATAATAATGGTATGAAAATGCAATATTGTCTAATTTATTTTTTGATCTTGGTCACATAGTCATGGTTTTCACTGGTGAGTAAGCTTGCCGAACATATTTATTACTTTAGTCTAAGCATTTTTCAGACAAATAAATGCCTCACCACAATTTTTTTAACAATTTCCCCGTCATCCTTCTGTTTTCCTGAGTTCTTCATCCGTTATTATCCCAAAAATCTTCGCATATTACACTGTCAGGACAGACCTACCACATTTTTTATGAACGATGAGAGTGACGATTCATTAATTTTAAAAATTTGCACCATGACCGTCACAAAACCGAACAAAACGGTCTCCAACTATTCGAAGTAAACATCCAGGCGGCAACCACTATACGTTCGTCCGTCCAGCAATTGCGATACGGCTCACGGAGGTCTCGATTTAGTGTCTCATAAACTCGTGGTCATAGGTCATCGCGTAACCTTCGTTCAAACGCCGCCAGATCCCGGGACTATCTCGTGAGCCTTGCCCAAGTGAATTCGCAGGTGATCGCGTCGGTTGTACGAGTTGGCGCAGACATGGCAGACAAATGGTTTTCCGTCGTTTCCGTGGGCAACCTAAATTTTGAAAATAGCTACGGGTTCATGCGATGTTCAATTTTATAGCAGTCAGCCACTGGACATATTTTTATTAAAATTCAAAATTTAAATATTTTGACTGATAACCAGATTACTCAGATAATCTGCAGATTCACCGAATCCCCAAATATGAAATCTAAACATTACGCAAACATTTGCTAAGTTTTAGTTTTGTTTGTCTTCTAGTTTGTTTGTAAAGGCAAAACTATTGGTACATTCGAACCTGTTTGTGACGTCGAAGTGTGCTGTGGTCGCCGTAGCTCTTCTCGCATTTCTCAAAATCACACTTGAAAACCTTTTGCCCCGTATGAGATCGCTTGTGTTGCTCCAGTGCAGACTGAGACACTGCAATAGAAATAAATTTGTTACTTACGGAAACGGAATTAGAAGCGCAATTCTATTATGTCAGCGGCCGTATAATCCACCGCTAATTCCAAACCAGACTTGCCAGTTCTGTAGCCGCACGTTTCGCAGAGACAAGGCCGAAGATTGAGGTGAATGGACTTTATGTGTTTTCCTACGTCCCCTTTGCGTCCGCTGGAGAAATTACACTGAGCGTGAGGACACTTGTGTGGTCTGTCACCTAAGACAACACAGAAAACCAAACAATATTGTAACAGCTAACTGAAGCATATGAACAACCCCCGTACGCGCAGGACCATTTATTACCATTATATTTATCTTTGCCGTTTTCATAAAACATTTTCAGGCACATTAGAGTTAGACACATCGGAGCAGTTTTACTCAATTCCACGATGATGGCACAATCATATTTCATTTTTCTTTCGTGACGCTCTAATCCACTCACCACTGTGCTTGGCGACGGTGTGATACTTGAGTTCCGACTCCGTTTTACAGGTGAAAGAGCACTGACTACACAGAAGTTTGGAGACGGTCTCGCCTCTGCAGTTCACCTGATGCTTGGAGAAGAGATGATGATCGTAGCTCCATCGCTTGGGAGTTTCGAATTCGCAGTGAGTGCACTTGTAGATTTTATGTTTCAACATGTGACGCTGCAGAGCCTGAAATGAGGAATATTATAATGACCCTGGTTGTATAAAGATATCATGTCCATATAAATTGTTTTCATGAAAAAATCAATAGAAGTAATAAATTTACAGCCAATCGCCGCTTTCGATTTTTTTCTGTTTTCGGAACAATGACGGCCTCTTTCTATCAACAGGACATTAAATTTCCCCTAAAATGCTAAGCCGGTAACAGAAAAATACATTTCCTTTGAATGAATTCAAAATAAGGCAAAAAACTGTCGAAAAAAATACTCGATGCGACGTAGTTCGGAGTTTCCAGCACTCACTCGTCACCTTACCTTCAAATGCGAATGTTGTTGAGTGGTAAACAATGCTTACCTCTTCGTTAAAAACTTGTCGTCCGCATGTGCCACACCTGAACACGGCCACGCTCGGATCATGTTTCGCCAAATGTATTCTATATCTGAAAAACAATATAAGGACGCTTGTATAACACATATCTGCTCAAATAGATCGACGAACAATTAGTAATGGGCATATGTGATCAAAGTATTTCACAATATATTCTGGAACCGAATTATTTTTATAAGTAACAAAAGATTCGTGAAATTTAAATGATTAAGTAGAACTAATTTAATTAAAGCAACAGAACACTGCTAAAATTATAAATTACGCAAGCATTGGCATTAATATAAATATTTCTTAAAATTCGTTTTACACAAAAACCAATTTCGCTAAGAGAAAATTCAGAATCGAATAATGAAATGAAACTTGAAAATGCTCCCCTCTAGAAATGCACGTCCTGCGAAGCATTGAAATGCATGGAATGGAATTTTATACCTCGTCTTGGTGCGAACCTTGTAGTCACAATGAGGACACTCATACGACTCGGGACCGGACGCGTGTTTCAGTCTGTGCTTGCTTAACGTCAGCTCGCTGAGAAACTTACGCGAACAGTCGCCACACTTGAAGACCGGAATACTCGGATCGTGTTTGGTCATGTGGATCTGGAAAGTCACGTTGATGCTGGTCTCGTAGCCGCAGAACTTACATTTGTGGTGCTGGCGTCCACCGCTGGTGGTTCGGTGAATTTTGCCGCGACCTCTCTTGATAGGTCGAGTCGCACCCGCATTACCACCAACAGTCTCGGACGCTCCACCACTCTCACCGGCAATATTCAACAACACATCGGCCGGATCCTTCGTATCTCCACCTTCAAAGCACTCGCTACTGGAATCGTCCTCGTCCAAGCAAGACTCCTCCTCGAAACAGACACTCGAGGCGACCTGCGGTTCCGATTTCCTCTTCATCTTGGTGGAACGTAACCTCTTCTTGGGAAGGTCCGCCCAACCGTCCTCGGACTCCGCCTCATTTTTCACCAGCTTTGCCGGATTGCCTTTCCGCTGTCGACGACTGGACGCCTGACGGGTCATCGTGCCGGTTGCCTCAACGTCATTTCCGATCGAGCACGCTCCGTCGTCATCGACGTCCTTGGTGGTGGTGCCGGCGCTCGAGGTCGCCTCCTGCAGGGCTTCCACCAATATCGCAAAGTCCAGTTCTCTGGCCACTTCCAGCAGTTGTTCCAGATGACCCTCCTGCATGGTCACTCGTCCGTTGTAGAGGAACTCGACCAGGTAGTCGAAATTGGTGTCGCGGCGTCGGCACGACTCGTCGATGGCCTGCTGGTTTAGTTCGCCGTGTTCGGTGCCGGTGACGGCGACGACTTCGGCCGTCTGGGCGAGCTTTTCCGGCGACAGGAACACTTCCAGAATGAGTTGATGGGCGGCGATGTCGCGTCCGTTTAGCTGGATACTGAAGTCCACGCCGTGCTGGATGGTGAGGAATTTCCATAGGCCACAGACCAACAGATCGTGGTGGATCGGCGAGGCAACGGTGATCAGACCCGAGCTATCGTCGCCCATCGTTTGTTGTGATGGAAGAAGAGATCCACCGAGGAAGCCTCGAACAACGCTGGCAGACTGGAAAACAAAATTACATTCCCATTATCGTATTTATGCGTCCTGTCATCCCGCAGTCTGACGGTTCTGGCGCAACGCGTCCAGTCTGAAAACAGTCACTGCTTATGAGCTATCGATGGAACTCAATCGATAGTTTAATCGGGATTAACCTAGGCCAAGCTTCAGCCTAGGCAGCACAGAGCAAGCTGAAACCCGATTGATACCGCGATTAATCTTTCAAACACTAGTGTCATTGGGTAGTACATAGATGGGGAACACTCTCGGTTTTTATTTTATAGAATTGTCGAGTCGTTTAAGAGATTTTTCATACTCACGGCGTCGATCAAAGGTTTTTTGGCGTCCCGTTAAGGTAAAGGGGAAAATTAAGATGGCTGATATTTCACTGCAAGACAGTACCGGCTCAAATATCGGGGGAAAATATTATTATCCGCTGAATACCGCCAACACATTTTATCGGCTCATAATACGTAGTATATTATCGTTTGGCTATTAATTTATTTATTAAATAAAGAAGATAACGTGTATTAAAATTTGACATATTTTAAATTTATATTATATAATAAATTTGTAATTGTTTTATATTTTTGATTGTACTCAGCTTTATTTGGGGGAAAATTGTATCGGCAAGATGGTAGCGTTTACCACTTTTGAAAAGCTGATTTATCGGATTTAGCTGCGTCTGAACATTGAGCCATTCAATGCAGTTATGACTGGAACGCAACAGCGGAACAAATGTAAAAATCTACGCGTCTAATCCAACTCGAATGACGTAGCGGTCCTAACGGTGTCAACGAACAACTTCGAAGTGCTTCGTGGTTGGCAGCGTTAAATCCTATTCGAGCAGTCAGTTGCCTCTGCGGTCGGTTGAATCCTAGCGGTGTGACTGGAAAATCCAACGCGCCTTCAAGTGGAATGGTTTTGAAACTCGAGTTTGAAAACACCGTTCATTGAAAAAAAGGATTGGTTATAAAAAATATCATGGCGGACCGGAATAGGCCTACTCAACTCTCCTGGGACGCAACAGGTAAACTCTAGTTTTCTATCAATTTCGCTCAATTTACGAGCAAATGACCGACATCTGATGAGTGTATCTCACTGATATCAAACTTGAAACCCTTCACAAACATTTCAACTAGTATGTTTCAGTGTCGAAACAATTTAGTCCGAGCCGGTCCATTTTTGACCTTATTTAGGGCTCCATTTCACACATCACATGACTCGAAATCTGCCTAGCACACACCCTGGAATTCAGTCATTTTTTGTGAGATCTTCGGCAAACTTATCTCCATTTGTCTTGCCTGCTGGCTCGTCTCAAAGGCTTAACGTCGTCCAATTATCCGATCGAATAATCATGAATGTTGTTTTTCGTAAAGTGGTTTCGACCAAACTCGAATGGATTCACTTCCTAGATCCTGTTCGGCAACAAGTTCATTGAAGTTCATTGGTGTTGGGGTTGACTGTCTCTTTTTATCAGATATCTACAATTATTTACAAGTTCATCTCATTTGGTCTCCTTTTGGTCTAACTTTAGAATCTAATCTAAGAAAATTCTACAGTGTCACAGTCTGGCGAAAAACGTATCCCGTGTGTATCGTTCAAATCAGTCACGGATAATGGGCCGACGAGCAGAGCGCGCCTTCTAGGTTCGAATCCCGGTTGGGGTGGAAGTAGTTCTCAAAAATAAGTTATTATCCATCCGCCCCAATATTTGCTTAGAGATTCTTGGTTCGCGAAACGTTCGTACAGAGTTCATTTCTTAAAAATAGGAATTAAAATGCTATCAACGGACAACGCATTCCAGGTATTTCCTCCGATCGGTGATCTTCAGTGATACAAAGTGCAGGTGCATGTACGTTAGCGACATTTTTCATTGCTCAATAGATTTTTTTCGTCTGAAGAGGAATCATTGGGCGTCCTCGAGGGTGGACGGAAGTCCTTAAGTTCGTCTGGATAGAATCTCGTTACAGCGTACTTGTGCTAACTAGTCGAGTTTGACAGTTCTTTATATAATCGTTTTGGCTTTAGAAGTATTTTTTCCTAGTCCTGGTTGCAGCCGAGAGACAACGTATCGGGGGCGAGGTGTTTTTATTCCCGTTTTTGTCGAGCACGGAGCTTTAAATGTCGAGTTGTATCGGCGCAGGCCTGTTGGGCAACTCGTGACAGAGCCCCGAGAGCCGATTGGGCGATAGTTTCTCGTCATTCAGCGCCTGGCAGGCAGCACTCACAACACTCACTGCAGCGAGGATATATTTTGGTGGTCTGGCAATTAGTCAGCCGAGTGAGCCGACCCATTTAGAACGGAGGAGTAGAGTGTACAGTGCACTCGTCTCGTCATTAGTCAATGACTGTGGTTGCATTATTAATGCGCGATGCCACGGATCGGAATTGATTTGCTGGGATATTTGATCGGCGCTTCATTATTCGAGGTTCTTGGAAGTTCGACTGCGGACGGGAGCGGCCTCTGATACTGCTGGCCGTGGAATGCAAGTATGGTGAAGGGGTTGCGTTCGTGGAAATAACATTCCTCTCGGGACACACTCATTTGACCTTAGCTTAGACTTGCCATGAATTCGCTGAAATTTCAATGTCGATTTGATGAAAATTCAATTGGGCAAGTCTTGATTGCTGATTAATTAAAATAATAGGAATTTGATTTAGTTAATGTGAAAAATGTGGGTGTTGAAAGGAACTCTTGGGGAAATTGTTTGAAATCGATAGAACACGTTTTAGTGATTGATTGGATAATTGTGAAAGACGTTAATGGTGGACAGTCGTTCTCTCAATTTCGATGGGTTACAATTGAATTGTCGCGCCGCGTTTGTTTGTACAAGTTTTAATTGTTTGTTCCAAAACAGTTTTGTATCGTTCTTTGTTCTTGAAATTCGTGAAATTTGGATTGAAATTTCTTTTTAAATTAATTTTTGATATTGTTTTGAAAATTATGGATTTGCGAAATTCATGTAATCCAATAAAAAAATGTATTGGGGAAATTCGGTGATTGTAATAATGAATTATAAATATACAATATGTATTTGGTGTTTGAAGTTCGCCAGCAAATATTTTGAAAGGGAGTCTGAAAGTGATGTGGAAGTGATTTCAATCTTTTGGAAACTGATAACGTAATGAAACTGTACCGGCATTGAAAGAAATAATTGGGAGAAACGTGCGTGTGATGGAAGAATAAAACTCATAATGATCGGTTTATAATGTCACATTGGCCTAGCAGTGACAACAAGCCTATCTGTAAGCCTCCGTTTGAACTCGGAACACAAGCACAAAAGGACACTAATTATTCTAAATTGCAGCAGCTGCTCCTTGACTAGCGACTGAATATGAATATTGCTCCTGCTGAGTCCTGTGGAATGACTCACTCCATGGATTAGCGATTTTTCGATACAGATATCTGGTATCTGGGCGAAGTAATTGGTTAGCTCTTTGATAACTAATGGTGGGCAAATTTAGTTATTGCGGCGATTATTTGCCAAATTATTTGGTTTGTAAACTGCAGGGTGTAAATGCGGGGATTCAATTTCAGAAATTGCAATTTGTGGCTAGATGCCAATTTGTGGCTTTGTGTGACATACAGTGTAAACTCCTCCAATGAATTTTCCAGCGGGTGTATCGTGTCTTTCCATGTTTACGAGTGTCTGAGTGTCTGACTACATGTACCACATAATGCTCTGAAACAAATCTTTATCAAAATCCGTTGACATTCTAATGACATTCTGGAAACATCGCGTCCAGCACCGTGACTGTAATTGGTGCACCTCGAAAAATGAAATTGATGCAGCGATTAATGATGGCGGTTGGTTGGCTCCAATCTTCCCTGGCCTCCCCACCGGATTGCTCCCATTTTTATTATTGCGGTTTACTATTAAAAACATGTACTGGCTTTCGTCATTGCAGATGGCAACGATTCGAGCAGCTGGTCCGCACGACGTCTAGCGCCGAATCCACCGCCGGCGAAGCCATCATCTTCGAGGTTGGAACCGCGTCATCATTTCAATTTCGGATTCTACTTCTAGTCTCCTATTTATAACCTTCTTATACTTAGTGTTCAAATCGTATCGCACCTGAGCTTTAAGACGGGAATCTTAATTCTTCGCTCTTCAAAATCGAATAATCGGCCAATCAATTTTCTATTTTCACCGAAAGAATTTCTGGTCAATCCACTCACAAATCACGGGTTCATTTGCCGAGAATCATTTCAGAAAATACAGTAGAATTGTTTAGGAAATTAAAATAGGATAAGTGGTCAATTATTTTTCGGTCAGAATATTTTTAACTTTAACCCAAATTGTAATATTAATTGAGCCTGGAGAGAGAGAGAGCGACCACATTCTTCCAGTAACCAGTAGCAAAAAGTTCTGTTGTCAATTTATTCAACTTGAATTGAAACAATTGCTAAATCGCTAGATAGAACTTGTTTACGAGTCCGCGATTGTCTTTCCTTCAACATCAACAACGTTTTTTCGGAGTCTTCTTAAACGAGTTCCACCGAATGCTTTTCTCCAAAAAGAGCTGGCATTTCTATCTCCAGCGCCGAACAAATTCTGATTGTTCACGTTCTTATCTTATCTAAACGAGAAGGAAGAGATGATACAAATTTTGAATCTGTTTCCCTCCGCGTTCCACCACGGGTGCAGCACTTCTGCCGCGTACGTGTGTGAAAACCTGTTTATACACACATCTATCATCCATTTCATACTGATAATAATTTTATTGAACATTTTTCTTTATCCTCTCTTTTAGATTGCCATCGGTGCCAAAAAGACCAACGTCTGTGCCATTCGAAAGTGAGTGACTTGACCAGTTTAACATTTTATTATTAACTATGTTATCGATAGTAGGAAGTTAATTTGTGTCCAGGAAATAATTTTGGGGCAACGCTTTAAAACCGTTGATAGCGATAGAGATGCGTATCTGAGTTCGTATCTTGTTTACTCGCTGCTAAATGAGCCCGAGTCGCCATTATTTACGAGTCCAGCGATTTGTAAAACGAAATTCAGTTAGTCTTTCTCATTAGTAGTAAACTCGACTGGTGAAAAATATCATCGTTTCTAGGTAAATAAACCTTTCATATTTGTGCGTGCCGGGTTGCTCCGTGCAGGGTCAATTCGGTAAAGATTATCAACTCAGGAAGCATCTAGTCTGTTGGCGATTGATAACGAAAAATCTGACGTGATTTTTTTTTTCGCGAAGGTAATTCGAGCGTGAGGCAATCCCAGAAAGGAAGCAAGAAGATCGTCCTGTTCCGGACGTTCACTACGAATGACAAGAAGTAAGGACACCAGACTAACCTTGATTTTTATATCTATGTTCTTGTGTGACTGCAACCCCTTTGTCGTTTTTGAGTGTGGCACTCATGTCCGGTGTCATCGATTTGTAAGTTTTTGGGTGTTTTTTTTTCTAGAAAAAAGAGCGTGACCACTACGACCACCTCCCGACACACGAGCAACGAGACTTCCTCCTACGTTTCCAGTTCCAGGTCGGATATGAGTAGACGAACCCCGACTGCCGCCTTCTATAACGGGAACCAGGTAATTTCAGGTTGTTGAGCGGCATTCGTATTTGCGTCCGATTCTATGGCACTGCCACAAATGGAGCATATTTGCGCCAATGTCATGGAATCTGAATGCCGGTTTATTATTCTGCTAATCTAAATTATGTTCTTTGAATTTTAAAATATGAATTCGCATTCATCCTCTCGATGGCATTTTGATAATTGAGAAAGTTTATTTTTCTCTTCATAATTTCAATGCCAGATTTGCCAAATTTGTACGAACAATGTTCCGTAATTTTATTTCTAAACCCTCTTTGGATGTTTTTCGTTCCCCAAAATCAGGTACGTCTTAACCCGTATCTCTTCCACCTCTCGAAGTTGATAAACATTTTTGCACTAGTCATTCTCTCGAAGACAGTTGCAATTAGCAGATCCAGTACTTTTATCATTTGCGAGTCTCATCTAATATCAGAATGTTCGTGTTTGTTCAGCCTACTCCCGCGGCGGCCGCGCCAGCTGTCAGGCCAACCATTATTCGCCCGCAGACATCGAAGAAGCCAAAGCCGCCCAGACCCCGTGAGTAAAGTCTACAGACGTAGTCGATTTAGCGGTTTATTTTATGTCACTTTTTTAAACAATATGTTTATTTTTCTTCCGATTTTGCGCAATAACTCAGGTGTGAAGAAATGAGGTGTTATTCGCTACAGTTGAAATTATTATTTTTTTTTGTTCACAATTGCAACTAATTTTGTGTTCGCAGCCCCACCCAAGATTAACGGCTCCATTGGCGCCCATCAGCCGCCGTCATATGACGATGTGTTCGGCGCTGACGTCGATGCCTTTATTGGTGAGATGCGGGCGCCACGGCCCAAGCTCCGCGCACCGCCACGTCCATCCGCCGCCAATACCAGCACCAGCACCACCACCACCACACCCAACCAGTTTGGAGACGGCCCGCGTCGCCATCCCGATGACACCAACGCCAGCCCCCTCATCGTTTTCGACGACTTTCCTGCCACCGTCACTGGCTACGGGAACGCCAGACCCACCGCAAATTCGACATCAGCTGCCGCCGGACTCAGTTTGCTCGATCTGGATAATGACTTTTTCATGAACGGCGCGTGGGGGAGCGGTTCCACCTCTCCGGTACCGCCTCCCGCTGCGTCACAACCGCTCGTGACCAATCGGAACCCATCGAGCTCTTTCCGTGGACTCGCTGGCACTGGCTCTTCCTCCTCCGCCTCCTCCTCTGCAAATGGATTGCGTCTGAACCTGGGTCCGCGCGTCTTGCCGCCCGGTCCGATCCCCAGTTTGCATTCCTCGGCGACGACATCTGCGACGTCGCCCATGTCCTCGAACTCTGCCACTGCTTGGAGTCGACCGTCGGTGGCTGCGGCCGAACAGTCGCGATCTAAGGGATTGTCGAAGGGAGACGATTGGCTGCAGTCGTGCCTCCGTGGCACTGCCTCGGCGTCCAACCCCACGAAGACTGGTGGCGGCGCCTCTGGCGGCGGAAGCGCTTCCTGGGCCAATTCCAATTCGTTTGTGCCACAGTGGTGAGTGTCGTACGCGATCATGCTGTGAAGCTGGGTTTGCGCACTTGAGCGTCTCCATGGAGCCTCGAACGCCTTCTCCCTGTCCATTGACACATATTTTGTCGCAATTACTTTTCAGGGATTCCTCCGCCAACCCTCCTTTACCACCTCGCCCCAAGAAGAACGGTGTGGATTTGCACTTTCAGTCCGAAGGCAGTCTCTCGCCCAACCAGTCTCCGGAGCCTCCGTCCGCCACACCGCCTCCAGTCCCACCCTTGCCGTACTCTGATCTCGATTCCCAGTTTGATGACGCCAAATTCGACGCTCCACCTCTACCGCCACGACCAAAGAATTACGAGGTGAGTGCGCTATCCCAGGTCACTCGCTCGAGGCAAGTGCTAATATCAGATTATAATTACAAATCCAAATTTTTACCCGCAAGCAGCCCCCAAGAGAGGGGCCTATGGCGAGGGTCGAAAGACCAGTTGGGGACAGAAATGAATATATTTAAAAAAAACTCTGGATTTGAGGCTCTGTCAGACCATTCCACTGTCTACACACTCTTGGGAAATAGGAGTTAAAATAGGACGCAGATGTACATTGAAGCTCGTTCACCATTCTAGTGTGGCCCCTTCTTCTACTTCTGTTACACCAATCATCTTTTGAATTTGGGTTTTCCAAGATAATTTTGGGGTCATCTGTAAACCAGATATTTGTACTGTCGCATTTGTAACACTGGGTTCGAATCTCGATCCGGTGCGCCTTCGGATAAATGATTCATTGCTCCGTTCAACTGATGAATGGTTCGTAGGCGGTGGAGCAGATTTTTGCAATTTTATAGCTGCGCATTGAGTCACGTTCAAGCATTGTGTTTGTTCCAATCTGTATCGAACAGACAATGAGGCCCCATGCTATTGCCACCTACGACTACGACGCGACTCAAGCGGACGAGCTATCGTTCAAGGTACGTGGGAGGACTTTGACATTTTTGAACGTTTTCATCGACGAACAGATCTAACAAAATAGCATCTGGTTTTCGTCTGTTTTATTCTGTTTGTGGTCTTTCTGCGCGTTTTGTAAAACCTTTATTCCAAATTAAATTATGACGAGCTTGTGTTCTCAGGTAAATGACATCATCACGCTGATTCATCGGGTCAACGAGAGTTGGCTTTACGGCTACACGGACGCCAGCGAAGGAATATTTCCGCAAACGTTCGTCGAAATTGTGGTTCCGTTGTCCGGCGACAAAACTGTAAGTTGATAAAATGGAAAATTGAATTTAAATTTGAAAGGGAATTGAATTTTTCCAGATACCTGAGGCCATATGCCTCAATTTTGATTGTATTGTGCAGAATAAGGAACTTAATTAAAATAAGTATCAAATGTATCGTCATAATGCATCTGCAATGGCAAAAATGAAATGTATTGAAAGTCGAATTCAATTCTGTATTGCCAAACAATCTGATTCAACAAAGAAACTGGTAGTATTTATGAGTGAGTGAATGTTGAGCCTGGACTTTTACCTTCTAGGATGTCCAAGATGTGAGCGGTCCTCGCTGTCTCGCGCTCTACGATTTCGTGGCCGAGACCGAGTCGGAGCTGTCGCTGTCCGCGGGAGATGTCGTGGCGTTGGATCGCAAGGACAGTAACGACTGGTACCACGGGACACTCAACGGCAAGAGCGGAGTCTTTCCCGCCACCTTTGTCGAAGTGGTGGAAGACCTGCCGCAGAGCGGTCAGTTTATTATTATTTTTTGGTTCTAATCAACTGTAGGCAACCGCACTACAGGAGTTTTGTACCCCTCATTGTGCTTAGTTACTATGCGAGGGGCACGTATTTATATTCTTTAGCCTCGACCTCGTTTATCGATCTCGGTTTTTCCAATTCAATCATTAAAAAAATTAACTCCATTTCAGGTGCTGCCGTGTTCAATCAGCACGCGAGCCGCTTTGACTCAACTAATCAGGTGAGTCATTGAATTCGCAGTTATCACACAATTCCTTTAATTAAAAAATAAATTAAAATAGTCGAATCAAACAGCTATCAAAATATGACACATTGGAATCGTCGCAAATAATTTTTATTTCTATTACGCTTCTCGCTATTTTAGAGAATCGATCGATTTATTCTGCTTCGCTAATCGGTTGGTCTGAATTTTCTCGTTTCATTAGGAGAGGAGTAATCTGTATGTGGCCATTTACGATTTTGAAGGAGAATCTGGCGAATTGGCGTTCCGTGAAGGCACCAAAATCCAAGTGACTGGAACGGTGAACGACGAATGGATGTTCGGACACTTGGTAGGCAGCGACGTCGAGGGACGCTTTCCAAAATCGTTTGTCGAAAAGCTCGGCTAGTGAGATTATGCGTGTGAATGCCTCTTAACAGATAGTCTCTTTTTTTCCTTCTTCATATAAATATTTATAAATTTGTGTATCCCTGTAATATATTTTGGAAGGTGCACAAACTATTTGTTGGTTGCCTGCCTGTGACCGTTCTCTCGCCAAAAAAATTGATGTCCACGAGTATTGCCATCTGTGACGCGACGGACTCTGGATTAGTTCCGACAGCAATGGGGGCCGTTCAACCTCCAGCTCAAATTAAGTGCCTTGTATATACATGTACGTGATGCGATCCTTTCAGCGCTAGTTCTGGCATTCGTTCCTGATAGGCCCGGTGTGATGATGACGACGACGAAGGACTAGAAAATTAGTGCGATGAAGCTGTACGAGTTGTCAAATTAATATCTTTATTGATCTGGAAGCACTTCCCATTTTTGCAGTGCAGTCATTTTAAATTTCCGCCTGATGCGTCTGCGTGAAAGCGTCCGCACTGGTTGTTCTTAAATAGTTGAGTTATCAGGATCGATATTTTATTAAATATTGCAACTAACGATGAATATTAACCCGGTTAAGAAAATTGTATTTATCAGTTCTGTCGACTGTCTTCTCTCTCTCTCTGCGTGCAAAGTTTGAACAGTGCTGATGTCACCCACCTTCCTGTTAGCGGTTCAGCTAATCGCAAAAAGCTAATCATAAATGAAATTTGTACTTACTTTATTTTTGGTTAGGCTGCAGAGTGATAACGGTTGGGCGTCTTCAGAGGACGCCTAGCATTTTCGAAGACTAATACTTAAGGGTTTTCTCTCTTAACTAACCTCTCGGTTTGTTAGCATGTTGTCCAACAAGACTCGTGTGATATTTTCCTGATTGTCGGTCCTAATTCAAATTATGTCCTCCTTTCCTCTAAACTATTGATCCTAGAATAACAATTCTGGATATGCCATTTTTAAGTTTTTCAAAATTAGTGTATTTTATTTCTTTCACTTAAAAAATTAAAAATTTCTGCCCACCATCTTTTTTTATAAACAAAATCAATTTTAACACGTTTTTTAAAAAGAAATCCAAAGATTTTTATGATGTCGTTTACATAACATAAAACGTTCGAGTGCCTCCTTTTAGTCCTTCTCGTCCAGTTTTGTCTTTCTAGAGAGGATTGTATTCAGTCATATTAGTTTCCGACTGTAACGTCAATTTAGTTGACTCGAGAACTTCTTTGGACTGGGAGCCAACCGATCTGTACTTCTATATTTGTTCTGAATTTGTGCGGAAGATATGGGTTTTCTGACGAAAGTATTTATAGAAGTATTTTAATATTATACAGGTGTGAATGTTGCGATTGCGAAGTGACTATTAATTCATATTTGTACTTTGTAGCCAAGCTCTGCATCCGTTTAAAATAAAACTCCTGTCGAGCAGTCCGCATTCGTTCGCCTTGTAACTGTTTATTCATTTATTAAATTGAAAGGTGAGCCATGACAAAAGCTGGATTCAAGTTTCGATTGTATCTAGACAAGTGTAACGTTTGTGTTGTGCGTCCTTTCCAGATGAGGATTAGATTCGGTTCGGCTGCTTAGTCCGGGGTGTCCAGTTCCGCCTGGCTCGCGCCACGCCACTGTCCGGCTCCATCTGAATCTTGTGAACATTCTTGAGGTGAGCCCGCAGGTTGCCGCGCCGATTGAACGGAAAAGCGCACACGTGACAGATGTAGGGTTTCTCGTTGGCGCCGTGCAGACGGACGTGGCGGGCGAACGCGGCCGGATCGGCGAAGGCCTTGTCGCAGCTGCCGCAAACGAAGGGACGCTCGCCGCTGTGCGTCCTCCGGTGCAGATCCAGCACGGCCAGGGAGGGACTTCGATGACCGCACGTCTCGCACACGAACCGCTTGATGTCCAGATGGATGTTGCGGACGTGTTGCACCAGGTCGCCCTTGCGCTTGGACGAGAAGGTGCACTGCTCGCAGCGGAACGGTTTGCTGGTCGAATGCTTCTCGCAGTGGATTCGCAGTTTGGAGCGGATGGCGCACACGAATTCGCACTCTGGACACTTGAATTTGGCCTCGATCGGTTCGCCCCGGGCGTTCACCTGGTGCTTGGAGTAGAGGTGCTGGTAGAAGTTGGCCAGCTTGGGTGTCTGATAATCGCAGCGTGGGCACCGGTGTGGCGTGTCCGAGGATCCGGCGTGGCTCGACAGCCGGTGACGGTCCAGGGACTCGCGGCTGAAGAAGGGACGATTGCAGGAGTCGCAACGGAGGATGGTGATGGTGGAGTCGTGCTTGGCTCGGTGCACCCGGAGTCCGATTTTGGCGCGGGTGGTGTAGTTGCATTGAGTGCAGCTGAAGACAGGCTGTGAGCGTGGTGCGCGGTCACAGAGTCCAGCGTTGGCCATGCCGATCGTCCGCTTCGTCTTCGCTTTATTGGCGGCGGTTCGTCGGCGTTCGGACTGTTCTTTTGTGTCAGAGTTGCTGGACACGGTGACTGTCTCCCGAGCCGAGAGATCAGATTCGTAGCTGTTGGTGCCGTCGGTCATGTTGTTGTCAGTGACGGAAGGGCTGGAACGACTAGATGTCCTGGCTTCAGTTTGACGTGTACTAGGCTGGATCTGCTTCGAAGGTGGCTCAGATCTTTGCTCCGGAGTTGTCTTTGGTTTCTTCGTTGTGGATGTCGTATTATGTTTCTTCGGTCGGTTAGGTTGCCGTCCCTGTCGGGAGAAATACAATTCAGTAGGGTTCAATCATTTCAATCATCAAGAAACGCGACCCTTCTTTTACCTGACGCCTCTCGGTGGGTTCAGCCAATTGAAGCCGACTCGTCGACACGACGGCGTCCGCCAAAGCCTGAAAGTCCAATTCCTTGGCCAACTGCAACAGGCCATCCAGCTGCATTTCCTGTACAGTCACCTCGCCCTTGTACAGGAACTCCAAAAACGAGTCTGCAGCCACCCTGATTTCGGCCCGCGACGTGGTGGTGGCGGCCTCTTTTCTGTTAACCAGTTTCTCAACAGACAGGAACAAATCGAGAATGAGTCGATGAGCCCTAATGGAGTGACCGGCCAAGCGGATGTCCACGTCCACCCCGCGCCTGCTGCTCAAATGATTCCACAGTCCGTTGACGAGGATCTGACGGTGGTTCGGACAGGTGAGTGTGACCAGGCCGCAGCTGTCATCCATTTTTATTTAGATTTAGATATAATTATCGCCGCGCCGTGGCATTATGGCAATTTCCGGAAGTTGTAAGGGTTTAGTGAAGTTTGGAACAGGCTGGCCACACGCGAACAGCCCGCTGCCGGGATTTAAAGGGGGAGAGGGAGGGAGATTGCACTAGTTCCTGGGGGAGCCTGTTTAGATTTAGATTTAGATTAGATGTTCCAGTCGTTAATACTTCTAGAGAAGAAGGAGAATAGTTTCAAAGTTTGCAATAAAAGCTTGCGTTTCTTGAGCCATGGGGAAAACGCAAGACTGTTATTTCTGATGAAATCAGAGATTTTTTATTTTTTTGCTTGTAGCTCCATATTTTTTGGATCCACATTAATGGCGCCACCTACTGGCGATCGGAGTTTTACTGAGTTTCCAAACACTAGGACTTCCATTAAGCAAGTCAAATCGATCTAACGCGCTCGTGTTAAACGCATGCGCACTCCATCATTTGACATGACTGGGAACATTACCTATTAAGCGCTGCGCCTTCAACCGCTAACGAAAAGTGAAAAAGTAATTTCGGAAACCCCTGATTATGCCGGATATGACGTTTTCTTGCCGGATATGGCTCAGAAAATGGCGGCCTCCAGTTTCTCGCAATGCGCTGTGTTTCAAGTCAAATCGATCTAACGCGCTCGTGTTAAACGCATGCGCACTCCATCATTGACGTGACTTTAGAAACATAACCCATTAAGCGCTGCGCTTCAACCGCTAACGAAAAGTGAAAAAGTAATTTTGGAAAACCCAGATTATGTCGGATATGACGTATTTTTACCGGATATGGCGCAGGAAATGGCGGCCCCCAGTTTCTCGCAATGCTCAAAAATTACAAATTTTTCCCGCAAGCAGCTCCCAAGAGAGGGGCCTGTGGTGGAGGTCAAAAGACCAGTTGGGGTCATTAATAATGAGACAAATAGTTAGCTCCTCTCGCGAGTCAGTGGTTCTGTTAGTTCTCTGAAGTTTATTCGGCGTCACGATTGTCGTGCTCTCACTAATTGCCTATTTTGAACCCACATTTTTGAGAAAATACCCCAGCGCCATGGTCGTTTGAAAATTTGGTAGCAAAATCTAAGTTGCCCAATTAGTCGTCTTCTGAACAGTACAGAAACATTTATAATTTTTCTTCTCTTCACAGTTTGTATTCTGCAGAAATTGCCGACAGGGCTACCACATTGGCGAATGCATCGAAAACGAAGAAACACCGGCGAGTTCGGTAAAAAAAGTTGTCATAAAGTTTATCTATAAGTTTGGGTGCAGGGCATTTCTCAATTGTTAAACAATACATAATTACTCTTAGTAGGAGGTAGGAGCTGATGATAGTTAATTACTTAGAATTGGGGATTGCAGGACTACAATCAGATCCTGTATCTTCGTTGCCGAGTATCTGATTGTAGTCCTGCAATCCCCAATTCTAAGTAATACATAATTACGATTTTTTATCTACGTGATTAGAGCCTTGTGCCGGGGGATGAATTTCACACTGAAAGGGTGCGCTGGGATGAGGCGAGCAAAGTGGCCATCAAAGTTCTCACCAAACCATGTCCCAAGTGCCGGACGCCAAACGAACGCAATGGTAAGTTCGAGTGAAGGTTTCACCAATACCCCGGGATCGAACAATCGAGTGCCCGCGCCGGGAATCGAACCCGGGACCGCCGAACCACAGTCAATCAAAGTTGCTGAACTCAGTGTGAGGAGATATATTTTAAACGACTTTGTAAATGTAATTAATATTTTAGAATCGGATGATTTCTTGTTGAAAATGTGGTTTTATTTAAAAGTACAAACGAGATGACTGACAATCACCTAAGTGCGATTCAAATATCCAATTTCTGCAATCGCGTATGATTGAAAACAAATTCTGATTGAGCAAGTTGCCGAAAATGTCAATTAAGTGATTCCCAACTCAGTCAAAAACTGCCAAAATGACAAGCAGTAGTAGTGAGGTGACGTGATCACTGTTCAATTCCCGACTGACACCGTCGCAATTTTTCAGCCGAGAAATTCCTCCACGCGCCGCCGTCTTTGGCAATGCAAGTATCGAGCAGCAGCTGCTGACGTCATTGGAGAGGGCGCGAGTCACTGACGTCATACCTATGGCGAAGAAAATAGGTCTCGAACCGACGTAGCGGAGTTGATCAGGTATCTGACGGGTGCTGACCTCTGGTGGCGGGCGAGTTATGTTGCCCCTTGTTGCCAGGCAGGCAATCACACAACGCACCAGTCTGATCACATTATTCTAATCGATTGGTATTTCCATTGGATACATTAGAAATCAATATATTTATATTAATTTTATTATAATTCGTTAATTTTTGCTCAAAGTTTGAAAATGGCATAATTTTTTTAAAAAATATTCGGCGACTCTCGCGGATTTCTCTCGTCTCGCCTACCTCCAATGTTCAACTCTCAACACTCTTTCCCTTTGACTTCGCTATGGGAATTTTGTGCACTCCACGCAGGTGAGCGTTCAGATATTGCTGGCGGCTCGAACTGTGTCCGCAGATGTGACAAACGAACGGTCGCTCACCAACACTCTCGTGACAACTCGAGTGCCACTTGAGGGTTGCAGGGTCGCCGTAGGCCTGCAATGCAAACAAATGAGTTGAAATGAACTGGAAATTCAAAGTGCGAGGAACATTTTTCTTATTTTCTTATAATTTTGATTACTACCTTTCCACAGACTTCACAGACAAACGGTCTTTCCCCTGTGTGGATACGCTTATGCCTGTCGAGCCCATGGTTTGATGTTGATCTTAAAAATAAAGATGCAAAGATTTTAGACTTTAAACTTCATGTCGTTATACTAAGCCTGGGCTAGGCAAAATTATCAGGTCGCCTCCTGGGGGGTTCTATTTCTAGTTCTGGACCTCCTTAACAAATAGCTCAGATACAACTGGTCGTTCGACCCCCGCCATAGGCCCCTCTCTTGGGGGCTGCTTGTGGGTACATATTGTAATTGTAATTGTAATGACAAACAAAAAGCAATTTATTGTCCGAATGAAGTCTCTCAAAAATTGCTTCCACCCGCCATAACAAATTTACAAATATTCTTTCATATGAAATAAACTACTAGTAAATAAATGAAGTATATTTGAATTTCAAAATCTAGAGAGTTCAAGGAAGTAATTTATATTTGGTATATTTTAATTTCACTGTGAAATTAATAAATGAATAGGTTTTGCTTTCTACTCTTAAAATCATGTCATAAGAAGTTGATTTCATGCGGCCCATAAGCTGTGCGGTCAGTGGGCCGTGAGATTGATTGATTGTGGCGCTGGAACTTTCCGCCTGCGGCGAATTGCACAAAAAAAGAGAAACTGCTTTAGCAGATTTGGTACCTGAATCCGCAAGTGTCGCACATATACTTTTTAATGCCCAGGTGCACATTACGATTATGATTGTAGACGTCGCTGTTCCGAACCGACGCGTACGGACAAAGGCGGCACTTGTAAGGCTTGTCCGACGAATGTTTCTCAGTCTGGTGCCGTTTCACCTGGCTGGGTCGGGCAAACATGAGCTCGCACTCCGGACATTTGTGCTTCTTGACGATCTTCGCGCCATACATGTCCAGGTCGTGGCTGGCGAACATGTGGCTGTGGAAAGTGATACGCTTGAGAGTCTCGAAAGGGCAGTGCGCGCACTTGAAGGTGACCGGTCCACCCGCGTGCTGGGCTCGCCGGTGCCTATCCAGCGTCTCCTGGGAGAGAAAGGGACGCCGGCACGTACTGCAGGCGAAGATAGGTGCTGCGTTGCTCGGATCGTGCTTGCCCAGGTGGACGTGGTAGCGCACCACGTCATGCGTCCGGTAATCGCAGTGCGGGCACGCGTGCTTGCTCTTGATGACGCACTGGTGACGGGCCAAGGCCTCGTCGCCAGCAAATTTGGTGTCGCACACGCTACACTTCACCACCTTAATGCTGGAGTCGTGCCGGCTCAGGTGCACCTGAGAAAATCAATTAAATAAACCCCACAGCATAAATCAATTATTTGATACAAACCGGAAATTGAAACTCCTACGATCAACGATCTCCTCTAACCTGGAAGCGCTGATCGCTGTACGTCTCATAGTTGCACTGCCCACACTTGCGATAAACGGACGGGTCGGTGTTTGTACGCGGCCGACCAACGCTGCGGCCCGCCTGCTTCTTGCCCGACTTGGTAGCTTTGGATTTAACTTTGGCGTTGGTTGGTGGCGGCGCGATGGAACTCCTCGTGTCCACATCTGGCCGCTCAGTATCCTGAGAGTCATTGAGACTATGCTGCTGGTGGGAACCGATCGTCTCAGCTTCCGTAGCAAGGATGACAGATGATTCCTCGTGCACTGGCGACGTTACGGATCGCTGGATATATATATAAGATGATTTTGCGCAACCATTAGATTATAATAATATAAATAAACCCCTAAAAGATTAAGCGTCACAACTACATTACCCGACTCAATACTTCTTTGGTCAGTTCCGATTTACACGAACTGCGGCTCCCTCTGCCCTTCCTGGCTTTCCGTTTGGTGGGCGGCGGCGACGGCGACGAGGGCCACTCCTCATCACTGTCTCCATCGGACGAGTCCTCCTTGTAGCCAACAATCTTAACCGGGTTGTTCCCCTTGCGTTGGCGCCGGCTTCGGCGACTCATGAACGTCCGTGTCGATTCGACGGTATCGATCAACATTTGAAATTCCAATTCCTTGGCCACGAGCAGCAGATTGTCCAGTTGGTCTTCCGCTACCATCACTTCGCCCTTGTAGAGGAACCTCAGGATAGTGTCGAGAAGGTTCGGTCCACCGTCCACGTCCGGCGGCACCACCTGGCTGTCCGCGGCCGCCGCAGGAAGAACGCCACCGTCCGAGACGTCGAATTGGTCGGCGGCCATGAACGCTTCGACCACGACACGATGAGCCCGCAGCGACCGTCCGTCCCTGCGCCACAGCAAATCGACTCCGCGTTGAGCGGTTAGGGCTGACCATAATCCACTGACCAACATCTGGTGATGGGCCGGGCAATTGAGTTTGACCAGTTTAGAGCTGTCGTCGTTCATTGTGGAAGCGGTGTGGCGCTTTTTATTTTATGCCCATTAGTAATGTTAGATACCCGAACTCGCCAGCTTTTCTCCGTTATGCCACATCTGAACTCTGGCTTCAGGGATCTTTGCAGAACCCCCAGAGAAAAGGGAACAGCAGGGTCAGCAATATCATCGACCTAGCCTAGACTAGGGCTTGTAAACGCGCACTTCATTCGATAGATGTCGCCACCTGTATTAAGGTAGTTATTATACCATAGTTGCACTGGCCAAGCATACTTAATTCAAGTATGTTTAGAAAGGTGCGTTCAGACATTGGCTCGTTCCGCTGATCCGTGCTTCGATAAGAAATGACGAGCCACTCTCGAATGACCATTCCTCCATCTCAATTGCGCTCAAAATATTCAATTGTGCTTGAGAGGGTGCGTTCAACATTAAATAAATTTCGATCGAGTGATTTGTATCGCTAGCGATGGACACGATCTGAAAGTAATTACAACCCCAATCTCAAGCGCAATTGACATTTTTCAAGCAACTTGAAGCATGGTTACGGTGTTACTTGGATACGAAGCGCTCGGGAGCTGACTTTCGGAAATTCCTTATTGGCTCATTTGTGCTAGGCTTGGTTTTGGTCCTCAGTGTTTGAAGGGTTAGCGATGTGAATATCGCAATTTTTCAATTTTATATCGCTCGTGGAACACAGCTTTCGAGGACAACCTGTCATTTGTGATACAGTCGGGAACGTTCAGGTTAAGCGAAACGGTAAATTATGTCCCCTTTGACATCACGGTTCTTCACCAACGCGGTGACGAAACCCACCGAGGTGAGTGGATGGCCGTCTACGTTCACTCACAAGTAAGCACCATGCGTGCCTAGCGACAGGAGCTGAAATTAATCTGAGCCACCAAACGTGAGTTGGACTCTGCCACCAAACGCTAGAGGCGTCTGCGGAGTACGCAGCAAAAAAGGGGTGAACGCAGTCACTGCTCGAACAGCGCTTGCTCCATCTATTTATGCTAGACACAATTTGACACGCTTATTTATTCCCTTCACAACTGAGTTGTGATGATTTAATTTGACCAGGTTACACCTGTATAAGACTCCGGGAGAGATGGGCGAACCGTCATCGCCGGCAAGAGATGTGACGATAGCCGTTCCCGATTTCACTCGCAACTTCATGGAACGGCTGTGGCATTCGTTCGTGGACAACTACAAGGTGGACGTCGAGATCACGTGTCACGGTCATTCGGTCCGAGCTCATCAGCTGGTGCTGGCCCTATTCTGCTCGACCTTCAAGAAGACGTTCGACATCACCGACACGGGCGACCACCGCCTGGAGACCAAGCTCCTCAACTTCGACCAGGTAGTGGAACGGGGCCGCGATCTCGAACTGTTGATCGAGTTCATCTATCGCGGTTCAATTACGCTTCCCGAGGACCAACTGGACCATCTGCGCAGCGTGGCCACCACCCTCGAATTTGAGTTACTCTTGGAAGCCATCGAGCGGTCCAAGAATCCGCCAATCCCATCGCCATCTGAGACAGCAGCACCGCCTGCACCAGCCATCGACATTCCAGTCAAGAAAGTCGATCAATCTGAGGAAGAGGAGGAGGAGGAGGAGGACGACGACGAGACCGCTGTTGGCGGTTCTAATCGACCGGACCGTCGCAAACGACGGAAACCGATCCCACGGAAGCTCTATCTGATGAATAGTGCGACTGATTCAAAACTGAGGGGCAGCACCAGATTATTGTCGACCACAACGCCGTGGACGAGGAAGACGTTGAAGCGCAAGGGGGTCGTCGCCACTCGCCGTCTGCGTGCTGCCGCCGCTAGGACAGCCGCTGTGAAGGAGAAGACGCCAGACGTTGCATTGCGCGTGGACGACGAGAAGGTTCTCCGTCGTGAGACTGACTGCGGGGACGTCGATGACCCAGCGCAGGTGGAAGACGAAAATTGCGCTCCACGAAAGGTGGAGAAGGAGGAAACGCAGTCTTCCGAACAATCTGAGAGCGAGGTTGAGGTGAAGGTGGCGGCTCAGAGGCGGAAACGAAGAAAGGTGGCTGTAGGTGGTGGTGGCGGTACCGGCAGGCGTGGACGGCCGCCAAAGGGTCGGGCCCCGCGCAAGCAGATAAAGCCGCGTCGTAAGAAGCTGTTGTTGCCGGCGACATCACCGGACGATGACACGGAGGAGACCATGATGGTGGGCGAAGACGGCGAGAAGGTAACTCGGGCTGAGTACAAGAAGAACTGGCGGCAGAGTCGACCGCTGCTCAAGTGTCCCCAGTGCAATTACGAGACGCAGGACAAGGAGAGGTGCGTGAGCGGTTCAATAAATTACTGAAGTCTGTGGGTGTGGTGTATCCCAGATTTCAATTTATTATTGCTTAAATTTTAATGTTTCTTAAATTCCTTCAGTAATGTGGAACATGGTCGAAAGAGAAAATGAGCAAAGTAGTAATCGGTATGCTCCTATAATGATCTTTCGAGTGATCCTTCTCATTTGCAGTTACCGCAGCCACACAGCCAAACACGACCCGTCAGTGGAGCGCTTCGTGTGCGACATCTGTAGTAAAAAGTTCCGCAGTAAGCGCGGCTTCCTGTGTCACTGTCGCGGCCACCAGGGGCCGGACAACATGCACCAGTGTCTACGCTGCCCATTCCAGACGCCGCAAAAGTCCAGCTGGACCCAACACTTGGCCGTCATTCACAAGATCGACCAACAGGGCAACCCGCTGCCCGAGAAGTACAAGTGCCAGGAGTGCTCGTACTCGTGCGTAGCCGACCACAAGCTGAAGGCGCACGTCATGCGCAAGCACACCGCCGACAAGCCCTTCAAATGTACCGAATGTGATTACGCAACATTTTTAAAGTACGATTTGGAAAAGCACGTCATCATAAGACATCGACACGAAAGGTGAGCGAGTGAGCCCTATAAAAGCGCGCGTCCCTTCATCTCTATTTTACCGACCTTCCTTTTGTCAATGAGTGGTTCCTAGTTTGAAATGCTGTTAATTTTAAAATGAAGAGAATCACTTGTCGTGGAGCCCAGGAAGCCTGATTTATCACTTCAAACTTCTCCTTATTTTCTTAGGTTATGTTGCTTTTCGATAATGTTGGAGAGATAACATGTGACAATGGTTATTTATTTGTGTCTACAACTAAATTGATTCTGTTTCCAGAAACTACATGTGCGAGACGTGCGGATTTCGTTCACAAACTCAGTCCGGATACGCTCGTCATAGGTATTGCTCAGCTGAAGACATTTCCATTGGCTTTGTCATGTTTATCGTTACAAAGTCTGAGTTCACTTCTACCTTCATACATTCATTATACATCACTACTCTTACCTTTGTAGGAGATCTCACACTGGCGAGAAGCCCTTTCGTTGCAGCACCTGTGGACAGGTAAATTCCCTAACAAGTAGATTCAACAATTCCCAAAATATAGTAATAATAATTGAACTTCAAAATTTGTATACAAGTCCTCTATGAGGATGTCACATTCTCAACTAAGATCCAGCACCGGGAATCAACCCCGAGACCGACAGTCTTTCAGCCAACTGAGCCACAACGGAATAGTTAGTCACTCAGGCATCTGTAATTTTGCGATTTTTTTATTCCACCTACAGGTTTATGCGGATGGCCGCAAACTACGAATCCACCTTCAGCGGCACCTCAATGATGAGAAACCGTTCGTCTGCCACCTATGTGGACACTCGTGTCGTCGCAAGGACAACCTGCAGATGCACGTACGACGGATCCATA
This sequence comes from Mycogona germanica, assembly GCA_034698785.1. Lineage (NCBI taxonomy): Eukaryota > Metazoa > Arthropoda > Diplopoda > Chordeumatida > Chordeumatidae > Mycogona > Mycogona germanica. The sequence continues at coordinate 5,524 of JAQGBY010000129.1, read as the reverse complement.
AGCGCACACTGGACGGCGACAATGCGCTGCCAGACTGCATCGTCGTCGACAAATCGGATCTGGGCCTGGTGGGCGATATGACCGATGCCATTGTGGAGGACGAAGAGCGAGCGATTGTCGCCACCCAAGAGGAGATCGCGGCAGCCATGGCAGCGGCGGCCTCCACCAATCTCGAGGTGCACATGCGAGCCAGCGCGGCGGCGGCGGCATCCACAGTCCAATTGCAGCAGCAGCAGCAACACCAACAACACTTCCAGCACTCCTTGGTGGCGGTAGCTGCAGCCTCTGACTGTGACAAGAGCCAGCAGGAGATCACCTTTATAGTGCCTAGTTCAGTCTCGCTGCCCATCAACTATATGGAGTATCACGTTCCCATCTAATTAGGTAACTACTGTCGTTTTTCGTTTCTGTTCATTTGTTCGGATCACGCAGCAATTGCAGCATGACTCCCACGTTTCTGCTCGATTCTGACGAACATTGTAATAAAACGCGGAACTTAAGAGTGTAAACTTAAGAGAACTTATGACTATTGAAGTTCTTCGAAGTTCTCTGAGGATTTTGAGCTGATACGCACTGCATCGACTTTGGGGGCTCAAATGTGCAGAGTTCAGCATCCAGTTGTATTTTCATGAGAGTGTTCTGTAAAGCCAGAGCTAGACTGTGACATCCAGTTGCCATTATATACAATCTATTGTAGTGTGGTGAGGTTAGGCACCTGTTCGAGTGTGTTCGACTGTTCAGACGGTGGATCTCCGTGGATAGATGGCAAATTTTATTCCGCGCTCCAAATGCATTGATCTTATGTCGAATAATTGTTTAAGTCAGCGGGTTCCTTATCGTTTTATTGGAAGTTGCTAAATTAGTGTCAGAGTTCACTCGTATCCGTATATTATGTTCACTTGGCGAAGGTCCGACACCAGTTGATTGTAGCTTGCACAGCCGTTTAAGACGCTGCTATGACGCCAGATTTCAAAAGATTTCGATATAATGCTGTATTTTTTTATTAATCGACACACAATTTTCGACAATTGTGATTGTGGCGGAATGTAATTTTAAATTCGACAATCATTCGGTTATTCAATTTTGTACTACTCTACAACAATTACTGCTTTGTTCGTTATTTGTACGATGAAACGTTTTTAATGAATTAAGCACCGAATGTTGATTCATGTTTCATGATTCATGTCGGTGTCTTATTTTTTTTCTTCAATAGTGCAGCTATTGTTGATACTAGCACCTCCAATGACCACAACTACATGCACACTATAAATTACGTCTGCCATGTTTTCATCTTCGGTGAACACGACAATCATTTGGGAAATCTGCTAATGATGCTCTTCAACGTCTGTGCAAGTGTTTGGAGTCGTTAACAATATAACTTGTGTTTGCCTCGAATGCTCAAAACGAGGTAGTGGGATTGCCAGGAAAAATGCCAGTCTCGTCAGTCCCCGGTTGAATCAGGGGAAGAAATTGGTAAGACACGAAGCGATCAAGTGTTTGCGAACAATTCAATTTGGCAACGATCAAGTACAAATTTTGTTTTAACGAGTTGAACAGCCGCATCATCCGGCAGAGCTTGAAAATGTATCTGATTGCTCATATTGGTGTCTACTAAAGTCCCACACTTTTCTCACATTTATCCATTTCACGTCTTTTGTATTTGCCATGGACTCTTAAAACCGCTGTAACACATGTCATGTAATGCGATGCCGTAAGTTAGTAAAAGATTTTTATAAATTATCCTCTCCTACCCTACACGAGTTCATTTTATTTGATGGATAAACGCGGAACTTATTTTCGTGGTTACCTGTACAAAATATTCTTTTTCAGTGTCTACACACAGGAAATCTGTATTATTTACGAAGGCAACGAAAGCATGCCTTTGTAAAACTGCCGCGACCATCCTGAATTCCGATTTGCAAAGCGCCATCTGGCGGCAAAAGAATGAAACAAGAAAGCAATGTAATACCGTACGTTTTAAATGGCGGCGGATAAAAATGTTGGAATTTGAAAACTGCAGCTTTTCCTTGTCGAAAATCTCTCATTTGCGGCTATATCACCATTCAGAAGCCATTGCGAGATTATCGAAAGTCATAGTTGGGCTATAGGAATATCGATGGTTGAGCTTACATGACTTTCCCACTACTATCGCGCATCATAAATCTGCATCTTCACAACGAATGATGATGGTGGTGTCCGTTGGCCGGCACGCGCTAATTAGAAACATTCGCGCTTACGAAACGTCAACGTGTTTCGTAACGTTTCGAAGGTGTGGAACGCGAGCGACGCCTGGCGGTGGTCGGTGTGACGTAATCGTGAGTCAGTCCTCAATAATTTTGCAGCGCCCCGTTGAATTAAATTTCATTGGGGGGGACGAGTGAAGTGAATGGGCCGACTCGATTTTATTATGTTGTTCGCGCGAAACAAGTTTTGTTTTCGTTCGGCGCGATTCGTGTGAGAAGAAAAAAAAAGAGGATGTCCACGGAAAGTCCACTCTTATTTCGAAATGGATTACTTCAGCGTTTCCGTAGCAACAGTGACCCACCAAATTCTAGTCCCTCGTCCAAAGATGAGCGCAGCGGCAGCAGTAGTACGAGCAACGGTAAGTCTTTTATGTGTGCGTGTGTGGAGGGAAAAAACTATTTTCAACATTTTGTCGGGGTTAGGCCTCGGCCTAGCCTAGCCTAACACCGAGAAAGAAGAGAGCTGTACGGTTAGAGAGCCACCACCCGTGCTCTAGCGCAATTCTCGTACCACCGAAAACATGACTTCGATCGCCAATCCGAAGAGATCAATGCACTGCCGTCGGTTTCGGAAATAATTACACATTGACGGGGGAAACTCCCATCCCCCTTCCCCCCCATAGCAATGTGAAGGCCGCGTCCAGTCCACCACCTCGGTGGTTCGTGTCCTCGTGGAGTCTGTCCTAATGTGAAAAAGTCCCGTCGATTGACCACCTGTTCTCCGATCGATGAGTGACGCGCTAGGGCTAGGCCACCGCGCCCACTGACTAAGGGCGCTGACCAGTGCGAATAAGGCGGTGGTGGTGGCGGCCTGGTTTTTGGCCACGCCTGGAAGGAGCCCGTCCTATTAACTGACCTATTAACCAACCCTTTTCGGAGTAATTGCGTGTGTGGAGCTAGCCCTAGACATTAGGCGTGGTGTCATTTTGGCTTCTGGCGTCTGGCTCTCTGCCCGATGGGGGTTCGGCCAATGTTGATCGCTCGTGAAAATCACATTGTTGTACAGTACATGTAGGCTCTCGTCCTGGAGTCCTAGGCGATCGAACCACCCACGCAATCCTCGCTCGAGGTCGTTGAACTGGATTTTACAGAAGCGCCGAACTACGTTCAACTGCAGCTACTCGACTTGTTGCGACTGTTGCATGGATGGATCGAGTCCTGACGGAGTGATCAGGACTCGAGTACAGTACATAGTTGTAGACATTTATCAAAGGCTAAATAAGTTATCCTAATACCCTAGCAAACAGCAAACTGCTACGGTACATGTACAGTACTTGTACAGTACACGCACAGTAAGAAAGAGGTTTGACTTAGACTTTTGGCGCTTGTTTTTATTACAGCTAATTATTATGTGATTAAACATTCTTGATTCTATTTTCATGACACGACCGAGTTATTGAGGCGAAGAAATCAATGACCATAAAATATTTTTTTAATTCTCCGCCAAAAAGTGTTTCGATTTATTTGGATAATTTTACGATTAATAACAATTTCAGTTTTTGTAGAGAAATAACTTCTCCAACTTGAGTTCCCCGGAATTTCTTTTTAATACCTGATGAGGATTCTGTCTAGACAGCAGCAATGAACGACCCACGTCGTCTTTCAGTTTATTTTGGTGAGACTCTTGGATCGTCTGTCCCGGGTTCGATTCCAGGCGCGATTAAAAGTTATATTTCAAATGTTTCGTCTTCTCCGTCCGCTCGAATGTCAGCCGATGTTCGTTATTAGTTTTGAGATCGAGTGCCACGATTTTTTTTATACCTGGTATGATTTTTATTTTAGGAACGAAACAGTCAAACATGGAGGGTCTCAGTGGCGTAATGGCGACGCGTGTCGAACTATTATTCCCGTGATCGCGGGTTCGATTCCCGACATAATTAATCTGACCCGTGCATTGGCTCGTTCACAGAGTTAACATTGAAATTCCGCAATTGATCGATGATTTGTATTTGCTTTGGAATTCGCATTAAGGTGCGGGATTCCGGATTCGCAGGTGTTGCGCATTTTAATTGTCGTCAGTGACGTCAGTCAGAATGGTCTTAACGAGTCTCGAGTCAAAAGCAGCGTGTGTGTGGATAGGATAACCTCACCATTGTCCTTAACTGGTCGTTCGGCCCCCGCCATAGGTCCCATCCCCGCTCCTTGTGGCTACATATTGTAATTAATAAGAACAAAACTACTGTTAACTTGTTCAAGACTGACGACAGGATAAGTAAGTAGATAGATCCGAACACCGGCAGAACAACCGCACACCACCACTCCCTATCGCTGACTCTCCTGGCCTCTCCACCAGCGCTGAGCACCCCTCTGCTTTTCTTGTTCATGTTCTTAAGAGCCCCTTTCTTTCCCCTTCTTCCCCCCCCCCCCCCTAACTCGGTCATCATTGTCACAGTCGAGTGAGTGCTCTCTGTCTCCGTGTCTCTCAGCGGCCATGTTGTTGTTGTCCATGTGACTCCGCCGCAGCAGTTGTTCAGTTGTGTGTTGACTGTGTTCTAACTTCTTGGCTGGCTTTTCGGTTCAAAGCACGAGGCGTCAAGGTTGGTGACGTCACGTGACGTAGCCGGGTGTTGCGCCAATGGGAGTGGAGAGACGCGAAAATTGCTACGTCCGCTCTCTCTCTCTCTCTCTCGCCACCAGGCGTTCAGGGCCGTTCACAAAGGCAACTAAAGGCAAGGCGTTGCCAAAATATGTCTTAGCTCTTAGTTTTAGCGCCCAACGAGAGGTGTCCGGTGGCCTAGTAGGACGCACGCCACCTTTCGGAATGGAAGTGAAGCTGGGGGGGATCCGTACCTCAACTTACAATTACAAGTGTAGTTAGTTGCTCTTATCCTAACAGATTTATTAAATCTGGACGTTCGACGCAGAGTCAAAAAGACAACTAGGACGCGTTAAAGATCCCTACTTAGGTCAGACCTAGGCCAGGCAAAATGACCAGGTGTCCCTCGGGAGGAACTTTGAGACTTAAAAGCTGGTTGTCCTCTTCAACAAACATTTTGATCACGTTCAACGATAATTTAAATAATTCAGCCTCTTCAAGAGCTCCGAAAAGTAGGCCAATTAACTAAGAATTGTCTACTGTTAGGTTGGGTGGCAGACTCCTTCTGAAAGAGATTGTTTCGAGACCTCCTCGTTCATCCAAAAAGTTAGAGGACGTCTTCACATTTAAGAAGTATTCTTTTTAAAACTCCTTTCATGAAAGAACTCATTACAATTACAATTACAATTATTACCCGCAAGCAGCCCCCAAGAGAGGGGCCTATGGCGGGGGTCAAACGACCAGT
>JAQGBY010000128.1:0-62627 GCA_034698785.1 Mycogona germanica | reverse complement strand
GCCCTTTTTAAAAGCGCTTTTGTAGAAAAACCAACGATATTGCAATAAATGCTAGATACCATGATGGGCGCGGCCATGTCAATGTCAATTATAGTAAACTACAAATGGAAATACAATTTTAATTCTATTTGCATAAATCTCATTCCTGTAATCCTAAATTCTGTAAATAAATGTAGTAGAATTGTGAGTTTTATGGATTCTGATTGAGTTTTGCGAGGTCAGTGAATGAGATTTTTGCAACTATTAGTCCAATTGTATTTGAGTGAAACAGCTGAATCATGATTGCGCCTTTTTCGTGGGCGCAGTGATTCTCAAATACTGAAATTGGGGACTCTGAGGCGACCAGAAATCAAAGTTGATTCCTCAACTTGATATTTCAGTCAAACTCATGACGAAAATGCACTTATCCCTCAAAACCATCGATCGAGTGGAATTGTGGATTGTGCGCTTGAGCAGATGACGTAATTTGATGATGAGAATCAAATTTGAAAGACCAAAACCGGGTAATCATGTTTCAGCACTATTTGGGGCGTGCTTGTCCCGGATGAATATGATTTGAGAGTGCAGAGAACTCGAACCCCGGAGAGACACCATCACCCAAATATCAGCCAACCCTCCTCCACATCCTCCCCCTCGATCCCCCCAGGACTCCCAGAAACTAGTCATATATCTCTCTTTTCTGCTTGTCTGATATTTCGTCTCTTCTTGACACACAAAAAAAAACATTCCTGGACGGGGTGTCAGTTCTCGTTAACAAGATTGTCGCCGCGACAAGCGAGGCTTGTCCGAAAAGTTCCCGTCACGCGATACAAATGAGTGAAAGATACGGAAACCCCTTGCACGTGCCTCACATATCGCATTTCCTCCTTGAGACCCGCCGCCAATAGTTATCCCCTTTACTAGAGACGGTTGCACCTAAAAATTCCCTTCCGGTTGGTGGTCAACAGGAGCGGAAGTATACCACGAGCCCACGGCCAAGCGGACAAACAAATGTAGTAATAACATGACGGGATTGTCATGTCCTAGGAGATGGAACGGCACTCGCCAACGAAACGCCGAAGTCGGAATCGGGTCCCAACCGTAGATAGGATGGGGGTAAAAAATGCGCGCATGCGCGGGTTCCACGGGTCGTCGGACCGGCGTGTCTTTGTGCAACTAGGGTGGGCTCTCGGCTACACGATAATTATACTAACCCGAGCCTCGTTGTCGGATGTTTTTCGCCCTCCCTCCTGTTTACCCCCCAACCCCTCCCAACTCATCCCCTACATACACATCATTCGGCTGTTTGTAATGTGTCATAACTATTGCGCTTTCCGAGCCTCATATTCATGCCGGTGCTGCTTTCTTTTGCCTCTCTTTCTGCGCCAGAGACTGAAAGTTGCCCACCCAAGTTCTGAAATCTGCATCTGCACAACCCCTACCCCCCTCATCCCATCACGCATACCGACCCAACCCTCATGTTTCTCACAGGAAAGACATATTTAAATTTCTTAGTAGACGTACAGGATGAACCTGAATCTATGGACCGACCCCCTTTTATTATTTTTAATAAGACGGCCGAACAAATTCCGATTATGATGAGATTTCGTGATAAAAGGATAACAGTATCCTTTTTTGAATATCGAGTCTCAAATTTCAAATTTGCCGCCTTGCTGGTGGCGCGCTCTACCGATGCGATACGTAATTATACAGCGCGTCTGCTACAATCAACTGTGAAAATGTCTTTCACGAAAGAAGATAAGTTTGTTATTACCCTGTGGACTATGAGATTTGGGGTGTTTTACAAGAGAAGGTCAATGTGGATGAACTGAGAGAGCAGAATCAGAAGGCGTGGAATGAGCTTGACCAGCGAACAATTGATGCAACAATTAGAAAGTGACGCACCCGACTTCACGCATGTGTTAATGCTGGCGGCGGTCATTTTCAACATCTTCTCAAATAGCCATTATTTTGGTAAATAGATTCACGTCATTTGTACCAAATTTCATAATAATAAAAGGTGTCCATAGTTTCAGGTTTACCCTGTACAATTTGGAAATATTAAAAACAGAGTCTGTCATGTATTGCGCGGTTGCCTCGTCACATGGGACACTTCGCCACCAACAGAGGACAGCACTTGCCTGATCTATCTCTCGTCATCACCAGTGACGTCATCACCTGCTCGATACTCTCATTTCCCGAGTATAAAGGCGCGTAGAGAAATTTCTCTCGCTCGAATAATTGCATAGATGTCGGCCGGGGATTGAACCCGTGATCCCGACTTCAGCGCACAATATATTATATTCTCCGCGGCCAGTGGAACCGAGAATTAAAAATAGCCTAAAAACAACCTAAAAATCCGGCACCTAATTATATCTTCCACTGTATCATCCCAGAGAGCGTCATGCCCACTCGGTTTACACACGTACAATCAACTGTGCCTTTTTTTCGCCCACCCCTGCGCCTGACGCCTCCTCTCCTATATCCCCCCTTTTTAACACCAACTGCCATCCTGCCATTTTTTACCCTTAAAAAACTCCCATTTTTTTAACAGGCCGCACGTGTTTCCAATTAATTTCGGGACAACGCGTTTTCTACTCGCTTATCGGAGAGGAAACGGTTGAACGCGGCCGCCGCTAAGAGGAGCTGCGGGCGGCGACTGAATGCCAGGGGAATTTAAGGGCTGCTCCACAACTGTTGAACCAATTAGAAGTTTTACTCGGTGCATGGGCTCTACGATTTTGTATTGTCACTAGGTGGCGCTCATCTGGTCACTCGGTTTTTGTCGTCCACTCCAGTGACTCTCCACCGAAACTTAATTCACCGCTAGAAGCGCTCCGACTGTTCAATGAACTATCGGCCCTCCCAAAAAAAAGTAACTCGGGGAACATCGATAACTGTCAAGCGCAGAGGCCGTGTCTAGTGCAAAATTAAGAAATGAGATATGGACATTGGCGACGGCAGCGCTACCAAGTTGTCTATTTTGATGACAACTCTTGGGTGCTTCCGGGTGTTCAGATTTTGACACTCCAGACCAATGCATGCAGTATAAATTCAACGAAAAGGTCCCAGAAGATGAGTGGTGAAATTTTTATGATGCGCATTTTACTCGGCGCCATCTAGCGAGTATTGACGAAAGATAACTCCGTTAAGAATTTCTTGCGATAATTCGATGACATAAGCGTCATGAAAAGGCAACACTGTAATTCGTCTCGAATTTCATTTTTAATAAGGGTTGTCCAATTTAAGTGACAAAATATACCTCAAAATTAAGACGTCAATCCTTTACTATAAAACAGAGATTTTGATTTTCCTGTTCGGAGACTAACTCTCGAAAGGCTCAATAAAATAGCATAAAATTTAACATATCCTCAGTCGACCACCACAATTCGTTAGCGACGGAATTTCAGATCTCAATTTTTAATATTACATAATAAAACAATCATTACCAAATTCTGGATAATCACACTTTCGCTTCCAACTTAAAAAATGGCGTCTCCACATCAAAAGCATGACGTCGTCGATTTCACGAGACAACCAAGCAAACCAGATAACAGTTCCAACCTATTGCTATGCACAACCACATGCTATTACCGGAATAATATATTCAATATAAAAATAAAATAAAATAACAATATTAAAAACCATAAAATAATCAAATAGATATTTAAAAAAATCTCGAACCCAGGACTACTTAGCCGCGACGTTAGCGCCTACCTGCAACCCCGTGGCGCGTTCACGAAGCCAGCGGAGAGTCGAGATCGAGAAAACGAAAGAGATTTCGAGGGCGGCCAGTCAACGACCCAACGTCACTTATTAAAAAGCAACGTTTTGATAAATGACGTCAGGCGAACGGCGGCGGCGGCTCACAAAGCCGGGGGTGGCGAAGAAGAAGAAAGGGAAGAAGGGGGGCTGAGGGGGCTGAGCCGACGATAGCCGACGACGGCGACGAGTTGACGATGGGCTGACGATGGGCCGAGAGGGCGCGCGCATTGCTCATCTACGAGTGACGAGCGCCGCTAAGCAGCAGTCGGGCGGAAGTGAGGGTGGAGGGCGGAAGGGTGGATCGGAAAGATAGGACAGCACTTGACTGAAATTCAGTTCCGCCCACTGATGAAATTGGGAAATAGTACTAGTCAATTTTTCATGCGGGAAGAAAAACAATTTCTAAAATGACAAACCTCCTGAGCACCTCGGAGCTCTCGAAGTCCCCCTTCCCCCCAGATCCCCCAAATCGGGTGCCCTGCCCTCGCTCGCGGCCACCGACTTGATCCGGGGGAGACGAAAAGTGGCACCACCGTAATGTAAATGTAAACAAGAGAGTGTGAGCGCGACCAACTATCTCTTTGATAGTCACTTGTCACTCTCCACGGGACAGATGGTTAATGAATGCGGCGTTGGCCTAGTTGGCCTAGTTGGCCCCCGGGGGCAACTGCAGACACCGCCGCCATCGCCGCAGCCGCCGTCCAACAGCCGATTATGGATAATAACAATAATTAATTTTCGGTCCCGATTCGGGCGCGGCGTGAAATTAAAGGAACGCCGATTTAAGTGGGGGTCTAGTCACGCGCGATCCACTCAAGTGGAAGTGGCGGGGGTAGGAAGGGGGGGCCGGGACGGGTTACATTCCTGGTCACCACCGGCCTCCAATTGAATGACGATAGAGGATACACGAATGCCCATATACACACTGCAAAAAATCCTATCTTAAAATTAGTATATCACTGTTCTTAAATCGCGAAAAACAATATTTTCAGAAACGTTTGTATCTTGTCATTTTATGAGAAAATGTTGTCTCACTTTCATCATGTATGCTTCTCAAATTGAAAATGAGACAATTGCAAAAGCAGATATTGTCTTCAAAAATCGAAAATTGTGTTATGCATCTCAATAACATGAGAGAATTTGTATTTTGAGAAAATATTTTCTTTCTTAGAAATACGACAATTTCATTGAATACTTATCTTATTTATCTTAGTTTTTCCACACCTCAAAAGAGAAAATTTTATCTTAAATATAAGATATCTTTTTTACAGTACAGTTTAAGATTGTTCTGGGATGGTTTAACGTTTTAAGGCTAGAGTACAGTAGACATACTCAGTAAATCAAAGAGTTTGGAATAAATAATGAAAAGTTGTCTCCCCCCGTACACTCGAACAAACCATTGTTCTAAAAATGACTTCTTCGGAAGGTTGCAATTTTAACTGCAGCCATTTCAAGAAAGACGCCAAATTAAGACCAGGAATAAGTTGCGTTGACCTAGAAATTTGTGGAACTACATCCAAACCAAATGTCATGGAGCTGCGTTACGCCGTTCGTGAGTTATCGCCGAGGCAGACAAACTTCAAAAAGTTCCAACTTAAAATTTAGACACCATTGATTTTATTACACTTGAATCATTTTCGTGCCCTTTCAGAGGTTGTGTCCTAAGTCCTTAACTAAAAAATGTGGTTGCAACCTAGGTACGCTGCGATTCGTTCGTGGGTTTAAACGTTCGGATTTGGAATTTCGTTGCGATTGGACAACAAATGACGTCACACGGTCAGACGTACACAGAAAGACGAGCGGGCTGCGTCTGCTTACCTGCCGGTTTTGGTGATGATCATCTCGGTGCCCAACTCGTAGAACTTGTCCCACAGGTCCTTGGTCTCCAGCTGGCATCTGACCGGCTGCAGCTCCTCGCAGTTGCATCGACCCACCAGATGAGGCGCCACCGTCGTGGAGGAGGACTTGCGCGAGCCGCCGCCAGCGCCACTATTGGACGAGGCGCCGGCCGGACTGGCGCGCTCGCCGCCGCCAGTGGCGCTGCTGCTGCTACTGCTGTGGTGGTGACTCCGCTCGGCTCGACGGTGGTGCCGGCTGGTGGTCGTGTTGGTGGTTTGAGACGGAGGTGGCGGCGCCAGGGGAGAACCGCTGTCGGCTCGCAGCTCAGCCTCGGAGCCGCACGGCGAGTCGCACACGTCCGGCTCGACGATGCTGTCGTCGGAGCCGTGGGAGGAGCCGGGCGGGGTGCTGCGGAGGCACACGCAGTCCCAGTCTTTAGTGCTGCCGCTGTCGCACGACTCCACATCGCGAACTGTCAATTCAAAACGAGACAAGAGAACGAGAGTTTGAAATTAGAAATTAACACTAATGGATTTGCAGAAGAAATACCAAACGTTGAAATTAAATTCGCAAGTTTATGTCGATTCGCAAAATGTTGCCATTGTCCTTTTAAAGATGGGCGCGATTTTCAATTATAATTTCACCATTTTTGACATTTTGAAAAATTCGAATTTTCACGTGCTATATATAATAACGTCATGCTTTTTTTTTAATTTAAAATTTTGGATTTTTAATCATTTGACAATTGTTATGTTAAATTGAAAAAAAAAATCATTTAAAAAATATCTATTCGATTATTTTATGTTTTTTAATATTGCTATTTTTTTATATTGAAAATATTATTCCGGCAATAGTATGTGGTATGGTGTGCTTGGTTGGAACTGTTATCTGGTTTGCTTGGTTGTCTCGTGAAATCGACGACGTCATGCTTTTGATGCGGAGACGCCATTTTTTAAAGTTTGTAGCCAAAGGGAGATTATCCAAAACGTGGTACCGATTGTTTTATGATGTAATATTGAAGATTGAGATCTGAAATTCCGTCGCTAGCGAATTGGGGTGGTCTACTAACGGTATGTAAGATTTCATTCAATTTAATTTTCCCGTTCGAGAGTTAGTCTCCGGACAGGAAAATCAAAATCTGTTTTATATTATAGGATTATTAAATAACATGGTGAAGTCGATTCGCGGAATGAAGTACTTGTACTTCGTTTAAGTTAAGGGGGATGGCAAAGGGGGAACGGGAGGGTGGTTAAGGGGAGGAGGGGTAAAAGGAGACGCCAAAACCGCCGACATCAGTAACCTGACCCGCTTATAATAACTTTACCCCTATAAAAAAATATCAGAAAAACAGTTCACGCATAAATGCATGATGGGCAAGTGGCACGAATAGTTGGCTGCCGGGAGCTGGAAACAAACAATTTTTTTTTAAATGGTGACTAACAAGTATCAACAACGGGGACACCGTTTCGCAACTAAAATCTAACCCGTTTCTGAAAAACATCCAATTTTTTGTAACTTAGGAAATCTTTAAAAATTCGTTCTATACTTGTAAAAAAAAGAATTCTATCGTTCTTGTCACGCATCGTGAAGTATCGTTTACATTATTTGTGACATTCAAATGTCATTTTGTTTTGGCCACACTCATGCATGTGTTCCCCAGCGTCCGCAAACCCAAACCAAATGAGATTTCCCTGAAGCAAAAATGTCAAAATGGACCAAAGTGTAAATGGGAATGTATCGTCCCAATTCTGTTGGTTGTGATCCCGGGTTCAAATCCCGTCGCGAGCAGTTTATTTATCAGATTCCTAGATCTTGATCAGGAATAGTTCCGATACGCGAGCAGCTCCAGGTGTAGTTCGCGCAAAAGGGCCACACTCTAACCGGAAGTAGATTGTGACTAACAGCAAATAGACAATAGTCTAGCCAAATAAAAATACACTGGTTTTGAAGTAGCATCGTGTGTGGCTTAAGCCGTGGCAGTGAAACGGATGAGTCGAAAAAGACTTGTGTTCGGGTAAATGGTAAATGAGTCAGTCGGGCTTTTTCTACGTTGGCTGAAGGGGCCCGAGACCGGAACTCCATTCTGGCGCGACGGAGACCACCCTGGCAGCGGCGGCGGCGGCGGCCAGCTTAGAGAAATATGTTTTCATAAATATAAAAATGGGGTGTTGTGAGTGTTGCGGTGGCGGCAGGACGACGCTCGTTACTTTAGTTGAGCGCCCGGAGCTAGCGGAAAAATTGAAGTGCTGTGGTGCGCATGCGCAGTTCATTTAGTCGCTATCTACTTTCTCGTTCTCGGCCTCAGTCCCGGCTACTGATATGCGCCATTGCTGAACAGACATGAGGCAACCCATCCAAAATGGTCGTCACAAATAAAAAATTAACAAATGTCATTAAAAATAATCAGGTAATTCCGATTTTATATATGGGAATGAGTAACCGAATGACGTCAGGAATTCAAAATGAAACGTCACTCGATAATAAAATATTAAAAAATAATATTATGCTCAAGGACCCATCACTGTCCGGGCCACGACAATGCTCACAATGGTAACTCGCCGGTGTCCATAGACGTATTAAATTCATATTTCATGAACGCAACAACATAAAGACCTAAAATATGTTACGTTGGCCTAGACATTTGCGGCACTTCAGTATAACCCAGTGCAAATTTCATTATGCTGTTGTGCGCTATCTATATAATAATAATTAATATCTTTATATACTTATATTTTTATATTTCATATAATATTTAATTAAACAAGATTTTTTGAAGCTGCGACTCAATTGCGGTCTGTAAGTTGTGACGCAACAGTACAAAAAATAAAATGGTCAGGAGGATTAAGTTCCAGAAATGGTTCCACCATCTGTCCCGTGTTATTGGACACTTTTCATTATCGAATGCCCAAATTATTTTCCTTGCACGAACCCCTAACAACCAAACCTATAATATTACGCGGCTTCCTCCAACCCAAACGATGGAAAATGCAATTTCCAAGACACCAGAATTAAATCCCCAGGTGGCTCGAATCTGGCCCTTTCTACTCGGAATCACATTCGAATTCGACGAGCCTGACATTTCACTCGAGCTCGCATTTCCACACGCGTGTATCCATTTCGCCACCCAACCAATTTCTGACGTCACGGGGTTACGGTGGTTGGCCACCAGAGGGCGGTCTGTTGACACGTCCGAAATGCGGTGTCCCGCTCCAAGAAGCATCCACAACTATCCCAAATTTGAAATTTATTTCGAATTGATGGATTTATTTCCAGAACAGGTTTGCAATCTGAAGTCTGGAGCGAATCGGTTTCAAATTTCGTGTATTTTCGTGATGAATGAAACCTGATTCTGTTTGAGGGGGGTATGACGTTGAGAGGAAGTGAACAGCCCCCGTTATCCCCCCTTAGCTCGGTGGACAAAACTGTCATTTGACACATCGTTGATTTCGCTAATTTCTGTCCCCCGCACCCTTTACTCAGTGACGACTACTCACCTGAGTGTGTGTGTGAATTCGAACGGGACGAAAAAATCAATTACGATCCAGGTTGAGGGGTGATGGGAAGAGGAACATATTCGTGAATCAGAATACCCCGGATGTGATGGACCACCAACAAAGGTGATCAGAGACGACTCATGTATTTTTCAACAGAGCCAAGGATCGGTTATCATTCTTGGATCACCTTTCTGGAAAACCGTGGATCGAGACCCGACACCACCGTGTCTGCAACAAATTCGACGCGCACGCACACAACGCACACACAGAGACCGGAAATGGCAATTATAGGGGGAGCCACCCCCGCACGACGATCACGTGACGCGCAGTTTGCCGCGCCGCCGCCAAGAGTAATATTATTGTGGCACGGTCACGGCTAATTGACCTTGATTTATCGATGGCGGCTCGATAGTAAAGAACTAGGGTTAGTTCTTCTCGGGGGTGAGTGGGGGGAAGAAATAGTCATCCAAAGTTCTAGGGGCTTTGTCGGCTCAAAAGCCGGTTGTGATGGAGTGGTCATGGAGTGGGGCCCGATACTCGGAGAGAACACCGGGCACGTTCAGATATTGAAAACGTCCAACTTTCTAGGGAGCGATACAATCGATTCAAAAATGTGATCGAGATTGAGTATTTTGAATCATCAATTAACTGTTGAGTGGTACGGAAGATATTGCCGCGAGATGGCGTTACTTTCGCGTCGAATCTCACAAATTATGATAAAATTGAGACCAACAATCGCCACCTACCGGTATAAATATTCGCAATGATTCTTGAGCGCTTCCTGTTTTTTTTTTGTATTTTTCATTCAACAGTTCAACAATCCGCGTTTACAAACGCAAACCAAATTGGCAAAATATTCCAGATTTGCTCGCCAGATAGCGCTCAAAGAACAAACTACAAACAACGCCAGGTGATGTGACCTTACAGCAACACTGAATAGCTTGCAGACACTTTGTCCTTATTTACTTAACTTATAACCTGACATTTTCAAAATGGCAGTCACATCGAATGACGTCATCAATCAATGACGTCAATTCCAGTTCCACTTCTTCCTGTTTCGCAACTGAAGAAGTCGGCAGAACGCTATGTATTTCGGAACGTGACCACTCCTTTTGGACCGTTCCGTTCGACTAGGGGATGAGGGGTAGGGGTTTTTGTGGGTGAAGGGTGGTAGGTGTGAGGGGTGGGGGGTGGGGCGGACATAATTTACACCTCGAGAGACGAAAATTAACGGTGTGCCTGGTGTTGCTTAAATTGTGCGCGACCACGCGCCCACGCCACGGGGTCAGGGGAGTTCACCTCTGACCCACCAGCCACCCTGTGCCACCCCACCCTTCACAGCACCCAAGGGGGTGTGGAACTACTAAGGAGAGCGAACCGCAAAAAGAACTCTTCCGTCTCGCCTGTGTAATTGGACTCCTCGTCCACAGAACAGCATGGAAACCGAAAAACTAAGGGTTTAAATTTCAAGAAAATTTTCTTTCGTGCACAACGTGCACATACTACTCGGAAGTTATTATAATCAAAAATATCAATTAGCCAAATTGTGATAAAGGATTCAATGATTAGATGGCGCACCTCCAGTTGCGAAATAGGCGTGATGACGTCACTCTTACGTGAATTGGTTTCAAGGAACAGAGAGTGGCGCCACCACGTCAAATTCACGCTGAACACGCGTTCAATTCCCGGTATTGTTCGAACGAGAAATGAGTATCGAGCTGGTGATGACGTCACTGGTGCATATGCGAGACAAACTGACGTCATGCCTGTGCCGAGAAGGAAACGAGGTCTCGAACCAACGTAGCGGAGTGAGGTGATCGGATATCTGACATGGGATGCCCTCTGGTGGCGGGCGAGTGTGGTGCTGCTGCTGCCCCGTGTTGTGAGGCAATCACACAATGCAACGGTGTATCAGACTCGGTTTATTGAGAAAGTCCATCACACAATATTGAGCTGCTAAGCTTTTGAGCTCTTTGAAATTCGTTCGCTCGCCTGTATCGATCAGAGAACTCCTAAGAGTGAATCGATTAAACGTGAAAACATGTCAGGATTAGTGGACAGAGCTCGTCGTGTGCACACCACGAACCTCAAGACGGCGGCAACGTCTTTAATACGATTTGATTTCTGGCAGAATTAGCGTAACAAGCTCCTGACAGCCGAACTGCTCTCCTAGTCTAGAATGTATGTATACAATTGAAAATGTGTTTCTGCTAGTTTTTCTCGACACGATCTATTGCTATAGAAGAAGCTGTCAGAAAGTGAACCGAGTAAGACGTTGTCAGCTATTGGGTGGCCCGTTTGCTACGTCTTAAGAACACCTACTGGCGTGTACAACCAGTTCCTCAAGAACGACTCAAACAACAAAACCATTTTTTACTCAGTAAAACTGAAACTCGAGTTATTGAGAAATATCGGATAGAGTTGTAACGAAATGTCGAACTTCACAAATATTCTATTTAGTAGATAGTCAATTAAATAAAATATCAATTTTATATAAACACAATTTTAATAAACTAAACAATGTTTTCCTTTCCTACATTCATCCATAATCATTTATCAATCCGATAAATGGAATGTTAACATGGAACAACAGGCCCTTATCACATCGTTGATGCGCTCAGATTCACGTTATGCAATCTCCTTAAAAGCCAATTCGAGTTTTACTTCGAGTCACCGAGCTGCTTGAATCAGTCGTGCGAAACACTTTGTGGTGGATTTTTTTTATAGATGAGAAAAAAAATCTAGACCGATTTGTAATTTCGTTTACCAGAACAGCGGCAACAACATCAGGTGCAATTTTTCTACCACTTACTTCACTGCGACGAAACAAAATCGCTTCCCAACAAAGCCCATATACATGTACAAGTGACGCTCATCTCTTAACAGTTTGGCGCAATCTCAGCCTGATTCTGTTGCTGTTACAGACGCCTGTCACATTATTATGCGTTCGCCGCTGACGTCCTCAGACCATCGTCCCAAATTCCAGAAAAATTCGATGGAAATTCCAGGTTAAATGACACCAAACCCATCCTATGGAATAAAACGGAGTCTCTGATACACCGTTGTGTTGCGTGATTGCTTCGCCACACGGGGCAGCAGGAACATAACTCGCTCGCCACCAGCAGACATCACTTGCCAGATGCGATCCACCTAACGTCGTCGGTTCGAGACCTCGTTTCCACCTCGCCATAGATGTGACGTCAGTTCGTCTCGCCCGCATCAGTGACGTCACCAGATGACCTCGGTCGGGAATTGAACCCGTAATCACGGCACCACACCCTTTCCTGGCATTGTGACACGCTCAAGCGTCTGTTAAGATCGCCAGACTCCGGATCTTCGGAGGACGGGACGCAGGTATAAAGTCCCAGAATGAGAAAAGAGAGAGAGAGAGATAGCACTTAACATAAAGCCGAGCAAAGATGGAATTAGGAGAAGCGGTTTTTTTTGGCGCTTCTCTCTCGTCCCGTTGCTAAGAGCTCTTTCTCCCCGCATGGCAAAGTGGATTAGTAGTCGTCTCTCTCTGAACAGAACTGAGCAACAGGAATCACAGAAATCAGAACATGGTTTTGACGGTTCATTCCAGACGTGGCCCACCTACCTACCTTACCTGAGTTACCTGAGTTCCCTCCACCCCTCCCCCGTCCAGTGCCACTGTGTGCAAAATGCTCACGTATACAAATGCATCGTGTCAGCTTTCGAGCCGTCATCCATCGCTCTCTACTCGGCTATATCCAATTGGCGAAAAATCCCACCTGTGATCCCAAACCTAAACCGGATTGCCATCGTACAGTCCGGAGCATGTTTCCTGTTTCATGAAAAAAGGACACGTAGTCTGAGGAGGATCTCATAAATCTTGCGTCACACCTTGCCAGTGTACACCTCCTCGAGAGACACGGGACACGACAGCATTCACAAAAAACATATTACCCCTCCACACCCTCCACCACCCTCAGATCCTCAGACCCCCCGTGACTCCAACACGACCCGAATTGAACAAGTGCTTGACCGTCTTGATCGCTGACTCGAATCTCCAGACTTACCAGGTGTCATTTTTGCAAGATGTCTAAAGAAATTACAATCTCGTTGTTCCAATCAAGTAAATAATTTATGGACGTTCTCAACTAGTTGTCAAAAAGAAATCCGAATCTATACCAACAAGGATTCGAACACCCGAATAATGCGGCCCGGCGTCACAGATCCCCCAACAAAAGATCCAATAAATAATTCTATTTTCATTTTTCAATATTCCATATCTAATTGATGAAGCTCTCGAGTTACGCGTGAAAAACTCAAACACACACAAAAAAAGATAATCGTCTTCGTAAACGCACCCTAGTGATTAAGATGTGGCCATGGGGCCTCTTCCATTGTGCGAATGGAAAAACGGTCGCCAGTTTAAATTTGCGAAAGCGGGTTGAGTTAGAGCCGAAGACCACCTGTCGACTGACCACCCCGAGAAGCCCATTCACGACCACCAGGCCGTAATAACAGTGTTTTCGCCGGCGATCCGTCAAAAAGCACGTCCAGCCGCCACCTCCGGAGCGCCTCCTCCGACTCCGCCCAACCGATCCGAAAATCTTAATTTTAGGAAATGGAGCCCGGAGGCCATTTGCCTATAAACGATCTGCTCACGCTTCCTTCACGTCTGAAGGCTATTTCGCGATTAGGGGCTTAGAGCAGCACCAGATCCTCCTCAGACCATCGTGCGTCCACCACCTGCGTCGACCACATGGAAACAAAGCGGCCTGAAGCGCCATCCAAAAATCAAAGTTGATCCTCTCCAGCTATTTCTTGAGGAGACTCAACAGCGTTTCCGCCCTAAAACCAGCCTCCAGGGAGATATCATGTTGCCTAGCCTAGGCTATTTAATTTGTACCCAACATCGTACAGATGCGAGTTTAAAAAATGAGACGTTTCTTCGACTCCAGAATTGGGACAGGAAATTTAACGTGAGGACAATTGTCTCAAAAAATTGAGCTACCATTATTTTTATTAATAATGTTTAGGAATCATTTAAGGTGATCCTGATATCGTACATTCACGGACCTGACGGCTTTCCTCTCGCGTCCCAAATATTCCGGAAGTCTCTGCCGGGAATTGAACCCGCGCTGCGTTTGTCGTCGCGAATTGCCCAAATCTAGCGAGTGGACAGGTGACTCCGATTTTTGGCCACCCTGAACGCGATCAAACCACTTCTTTTATTTTTTTCCTACGGTGGGCCTACGGCTATACAGGTACACCTATATACAGGGTGGCAAGGAGTAGAAGGAAGGCGCGCTCGCTAATGTATAATACGGGGCTCACTTTCAGAAATGAATTACTTTTGACAGCGGTCACAGCAGGGAACCGAACACAGATAAATCGTTGAGGGGGGGTTGTTGGGTTGAGGGGTGAAGGTGAGGGGTGAGGGGGGTAGAAGATGAACGGGAGGGTTGTTGGCGACTGTTACTCAAATCATTCTGTTTTTTCCCAGATACGTTTTCAGGTCACTTCAAAAATGTAAACTCGCGAACGTCAAACACGGACAAGACCTCTTTTTCAAAACAACCAAAATCGAGTCACCCGTTAAATTCCCTGACTAAGTGATTGTTCAAGGGCCTCAGCAATGTTCCAAACTATTTATATATAAAATAAATACACGTACTGGATGGATTGTGGTTAAGGCATTGGGTCCATTGATGTTGTTTACCGGGAGTTGTCCTTTGTTGGGGAGCAAAATATTTTTCTTATACTCCTTCATTCATAAAGTTCCGGGAATTTTTTTTAACGCGATAGTATTTTTGTGCCGTATTCTGGAACCATTTGTTTTCTCTTCTTTTTGCTGGGGTCTCTGGTGGTTCCCTGGGGTTCGTGTTTCAATTATAGCGATCACACAGAGTTGACCACCGAGTGACCAACGCATGCAAAACCATTTGCTTGATTTGAGTGCGGTCAGCATAAACGGTTGACGGCGGATGATGAGATGACACTCGGGAATTGATGAGAAATGATGGGTTTTATTCGCTTTAGGAGAACCCGGAAATGGTTGGGGACAGGAGGGATGGAGTCAAATGGATTCACAATTCAGCCGCTCTGGGCAGAACTGTCCAGCTACCGCTCTCCTCAGATTTTATTCTAAAATTTTATAATTCCATTAAGATTATCTTTCTGTTTTGTTACATCGAATACTCACGAACGGCGCAACGTAGCGCAAACAAATTTGTCGCGGTTTCTAGTGATGCGATGAAGATCGACTTTGGACAAATGCGAATGGCATTTAAAATAAATCATATACAGGAAAACAAAGTTAGTGTTTTCTGTTTGTTTGATAGCTCACGAACGGCGTAACGCAGCGTAATAAAGAGTCTTCATGAATACAGTTCCGCAAACATTTCTTTGGTCAACGCAACTTACTTCTTCAGGTCTCGGTTTTGCGTTAAGATAATGAAAAATGAAAATGCAGTCGTCGTGATTCGAACGCAGTCCGACTAGAGCGGTCAATGCGATGGAAAATTCATCGTTCCTGCGGTGAATCGCTTGAAAAACCAATCAATATACAAACGCAACAGGGCTGGACAAGCGCCCTTAAAACAGCGGTTCTACAGTCAGGAGGTGATGGTCCATATCTGGAAGGAGCTAGAGGGGTGGTGGTGGTGGTGATGGTGGGGTTGAAGGGTAGGTGGTGGTGGTGGTCGGGCGGCAATTGTCCCGGCGACGACGACCGCTAATAAGGCGCACGCACAACCGAGATGAGAGTGCTGTCATCTAATAAGCGGCAGTAATACGGCTGGCCCCTAATTGACATGTTCAACACTAAGCTGCTCGGCCAGCCGGCAGAGGCCAGGGACAGTGGTGGCAATAGCGACCCCTGGTGGCACCCGGGAGAGATGAGAATTGGCCCGGGCCAATCAATCATCCGCCGGCGTTGTGGGGGGAGGGAGGGGAGGGGAAGACACGGCGCAATCACGAAATAAGTGGGCGGGGTGGATGCGATTTGATGGCTGCTATATAGGGGGGAGGGGTTGTTGAGGAGGAGGGGGAGGAAGAGGAGTGGGGGTAACTGTTGTTTGTCGCCAGGCCGATGGATGGGGGGTTGGAGACCCACCGCACGATTCTAACAAAATTCTCCTGAGACCTCCCAGACACGAGCTCATTCTTAGTTGATCGATTTTTACAGTTGGTTTCGTACAGATTTCAAATTTTATGCCCCCCAAACTTGGGATCATAAAACGGGGAAGAATTATGCTTCACTAACTGTCGATACTTCACTAACGAGTATCGCGCATCTCTGCGTGGCAGCGTGGTTTTAGATAGTACTAAAATGCGGAATCAACTTTGCTTTTGGGACGTCATAACCTGCAACTCCATCCTTATTCAAACCTCCCGCCTCTCAGTTTCCCCTAACGGCCGGTAGATAGCGACACTTGTCATCATATACCGTTTCTCTCCATGCGCCATGAGGTCACACCATGAGGTCACAACATGCTCGCAATCTTAACTCGCCGACGTTCATTGACTCAGTCTACGAATCTCTTGAACGCAACAACATAAAGACCTGAAATAAGTTGCATCCACCGTAGGATTCGCGTCATTAGCACCCAGTGCAAATTTCGTAAAGCTGCGTTACACCGTTGGTGAGCTACCTAAGCACGGAATGCGATATGTCGAAGTGATTATGTCACTTTATTTCGGTTAATGTACTCTGGCATCTGTTGAAGTCAAAAGTGAGGTCAAAAGTGAGGTGAAATTGTCCAGACGATCGTTAATTCGTGTGGTCAAATGCAGGCTTGGATATTTTTCAATTACTTAATTTGCGGAGGCCAATTTTAAGAGATTATTTTCAGATGGCCCATTGGGCTAATCACAGAGCCTTAAGGGGGCACAAACGCTAATAGACCATTATCTCGATGACACACCAAGAGTCCAAGACCCCCTAAAAAGTCACATACCGGAGTCTCTTAGGAGGATAAAGGTACACTCGTGCCTGACATTAGACTAATGTTATAGTCTGCGGATGACACGTCGATGGGGGAACAACTGTCACGGTCTAGCGGCCTTTAAAAAAAATCTCGCCAGTATAATTGGCATTTTTAGAATTTGACTAGTTGGTAAACAACAAGATGACACAACTCTCAAATTGACGTGGAGTGGTGATGTATTGCATATTGGTCGTGCGCTAATAACAACGTCTTGGGCGGGATTCGAACCCGACGTCTGCGCTGACGATGGGGGAGATGTTATCGATCAGTCGTTCTACAAATTAGTATTTGGGGGGAAAAGAAGGAGGAGACAGTTTCGTTATTTTGGCGAACACGGCCTAAAAGATCTTAATGACGTCGTGGACTCCACGACAAAACTTTCTTTTACAAACCTCTTCAAAATCAAGTTCGCAAAATGACGAAATTATGAATTTAATTTCATTATTGCAGTGGATCTTTCTGCCTGGAAGTTAATAAAACGGGTGATGAGATTCGGACTCGAACCGGAACCCCTTTAATCCGACCTTTGAGGATTTATCAGACCAACTTAGACAGCACAGTAGGAAGGACTCATTCAGCCAGATGTTACAAAAGTAATGTCTGGATGAAAATTATTATCTATCTTGAAATATAGAAGGATATATGTTAATGTCCTTCTATTTTTCTAAATCGAGTTCAACAAAGGGACTATAGGGCCTTTCGTCTTCACCAAGTATTTACCGAGCGCTGATGAAACGGCCCTATAGTACAAATGCGCAGAAAAATTCACCAAAAGCGCGACTAAAACTCACTGAACATGTCATTTTGTTTTGCGCAAACATATTTGCAAAAATACTTCGCAAAAATCTCCATCAAACTGATTTAAAATCTTTCGTCGGACTCCATCCATCAACAGATCAACGATGAAGAAAAAACCTTGTCAAACGCTTTTAAAAAATTCATATTCCTCAGATATGCGACGCACTTATTGGAAAAGTAAAATAAAATAATCAATTTCTTAATTTTTTTCCCTTTCACATGATGATTGCATGAGATTCGCTTAAAAAATAAACGATTAACAGACCCCGGGGATCGAATAACCGAGATCCCGGTGCCGGGAACCGAACCCGGGACCGTTTTAACGCAAAACCAATCTCAAAACCAAGCAGCCGGCGAATGCTAAACTGGAACTAATTTCGCGAAACTTCCCAAATCGAGTGCTGATGTGATGTGATGGGGGAGCGTTCTACAATCGAGACACTCCCCCGAACTAATTAAATTAAATCTCAATTTAAGGTGAGCGTGCGCGCGTTCGTCCTTTAACTGCTCCCCGCATGGCCGAGCCCCAGCTCGTACACTAATCGCTGCTCAATACCCGAATCGATTCGAAATGGCACCCCAGTGATTATGCATAAAGGGCACCATCAGGGTGGCGGAGGGGGGGGGGAGTAGGAGGTCAGGCGCGTGACATCAATTTGTTTGGTCCCCACGCACTTATAAATTGCTCGGCTAATTTGCCAATCGATATTACAAATCGGTTTCAACCGCCACCGCACCCCCGACCAATAGCGGTTCTCGGCATTTCCTCTCATTTTACGCTGATTATAATGACGACTGGATTGAGAGACTGGAACGCCACCTGATGGGAGCTCATTGAAATTTGAATCACCTCATTTGAAATGCCTCCCTCAGAAGATAATTGGAGCTAAACAACGTCGAATTACAGAGTATACCAATTACTCCTGAAAAATCAGAAATTGGGGCACAAATTTATGCAAATTATGGAGTCCACAATTAATCTGACATGTCTAACGGCTAATTTTACATCTTATCTGTTTCTCATCCGATGCAAACCCAAAGAGTTTGCGTAAGGGCAGATTGAAAATTGATGTACGGAAATTCTAATTTGACAAACTACACAATAGATGGCGCTGCACTGCATGCCGCAAATGTGATGTTAAATTGTAAATTTTGGCATGATTACGTCAAGTTCATTAATTATAAGGTCATTAGAGTTATTAAGATTTGTATTTATCGTCCGTCCCAAGTCACCTTTGCTTTGAACCCTGATTATTAATTTACCCTGAAATTTAAGGATCCTCCAAATTTCATAATGAAAACGAATGTAAAAATTAAAAAAATATGGCAAGTCAAATCGGGTCACGTCTATTCTATAGTAACTGACCTGTCAACATTTGAATAAATTGACCACCACCACATGTGAACTGGTTCAGTTCATTGTTTGAAAACTTGAGTAGTGCAAAGGGTCACGCCACATCCATTGCCGGTTTGAGGCCCTTTCTCTCGCTCGACAACCATTTAGGACCATTTGCTACTCGCGACCTTTTCATAGCAGAATCTCGTTACTCCGTGGGTTAGTTATCATTTCCGGTTTTGTATCCGAGGGTTTCAAGATGTCTGGTAAAACGCACGAATAGTTTCAAAATCTTAAATCGCGTGTAAGACGCGAATGAAATGTCATTTTTGACGATCCAAGAATTGATAAGTTCCATCGTGCGAATGGAACTTTCATCATTACATCATTTAATTGGGACTTTCAGTGTATAGCCGTTAATTTATTCACCATTACGCGTTCATTAACAATTTCCTCACGACAATCAGTTTTTGATCGTGATCGACGAACAACTATTTACAATTTTTTGTTGTCTTAAGAAAACGTGACTTGCAATAGTTAAGTAAACGTCTTTAAATTGTTTCGTTGTGTGAGCAGATAAGCTGCTGGCTAATCGATCGGTTGACTAACCTGGCTTTTTTGGAAATCTACCTTTTTTTAATCCTTTAAATTTAACAGTTGCGCAAACCACAGTTCAATTAACCTGCGAATACTCGAGCTGTTAAAGTTACTCCCCCCTCTCTTCCAAGAAATGGACAATGGGTCTATATCCATTCAATAGGTCCCAACCGCAAAAGCCCCTTCCAACATTCGATAAAAATGTCCAATCTCCAAAAATGTACCGAACATGGTACACTGCAAAAACCAGCATCCTATTTTTATTCTGTAGGATTCCTTCATTCATTTCGATTCCTGGGAAGCCGCTTAAAAAGTTAATGTTTGAATAATATTTTACGACAATTTTAAGGAAAGTATATTATGTCCCGAGATATTGATTTAATGAAGAGTTGTGCAGCAAAAATTCTAATAATGTCGAGATTACTGCGTTAATGCAGAAATTGATACATCACATGCCTTGAAACCTGAGGATGTGGACAGGAGGAGGAAAGGGCTCTGCGACGAGTTAAGTCTCCTTACAGAATGAATTGTTAAAAATCAAAGCAAAAATATCTCAGAGTTGTTAAATCCCGGTTAATTAGCTGTCTCTTAAAATAGTTGTGATGGAATTTTGTCGTTTATTTTGATAATAGATGTTTGGTTATGTCCGGGACAGCGTCCGAACGAAAGACAACTAGAATGAGGTACTCTCAAGTTTTATATATTTTTGTCAATTAAAAATATGTAAGGTTGAACATTATTTTTTCAAGAGTTCGTCTTTCGTGCAATGACGCTGTCCCGGACACAATGGGACATCTAATATATTTAAGCGCAAGACAGTCTCTCTCTCTCTCCTAAAATAGTTGGAATGAAATTTTGTCGGACTTCTGTATGTTTATTTTGATAATAGATATTTGGTTATGTCCGGGACAGCGTCCGGACGAAAGACGACTAGAATGAGGAACTCTTTAGTTCTATATCTTTTGTTAATTAAAAATAAATATAGTTGAATATTCTTTTTTCAAGAGTTCATCTTTCGTGCAATGACGCTGTCCCGGACACAATGGGAATCTAATATATTTAAGCGCAATACAGTCGCCAGTCGGTTCAGAGACGAGTGGTGGTTGAGTCGATATTATTGAATGTTTTCGGACACCTACCCGAGTCCATGGTGTCCAGCGGTTCGTCCATGGATCGCTTCCTGGGCGCCTGACGTGCCATGATGGCGGCGATTGAGAAGTCCGTGGCGGCCCGCGGTCTCCTCGCGGCCGAGCCACCTTCCACGGCGGCCGGGAAATGCATGACGGCGGCAACGGCGGCAACGTCGACGGGCCGCAGCTGAGGCGACGACGACGGCGACGGCGGCTGAGAACAGTTGGCCGTGGCGATGTCCGGTACCATCAATGACAAATTCACGGACACCCGCAAACAACGACTACAAACAACCAATGAGGACGGGGACACCCGGACAAACCAGGACAATCCGAAAAAGTACGAAAAATCCGAAAATCAAAAACTAATCGTCCATCTTCCTCGATGAAAATCTCGTCCTGTCCGGAGCAGCGAATGTTCTCAAATTTACGTAAGGAAGTCCTGCTTCTTCGTGAGGAGGTGGGTCCTTTGAGAGATCGGGCGCCGAAAAATCACACACCGTCCGTCCGCGACGAAGAAATCACGGCTTTCCGGTCAAAACACAGTCGCAACTTTCACCCTCGATTCGATCGACTCAAATTCGGCGAAGCGAGAACTGGAAACCGCGAGAGCACCGAAAATTCGACGAGTCCATTAATTAATGGCGGATTGAAAATAGTCGACACCGAACCCTAATCTGAAACTGAGACCACGGCCGAGTCGTGTCATCAATTACTTTGGCGCGTTGAATTTTTTTCTTCTTAATTTCTAAAAGCGAGATCAATTAATCAACGCGCGGCGGCTCGCATCAAACAATATTTTTTTAACGAACAAAAAAAACCAATCTTCCCATTCATGATCTCTAATTTCAATAGTGGTGGTATTCACTAAGACGCGATTAGCCGAGTGAAAAACTGTCACTCGCGTCACGTCAACGGCACCACCGAATAAAACGCGGACAGCGCCACCACCCGGCCAAAACGTCACCGACGCTACGTCACGCCCTCCAATCAATCGGATGTGACGTCACCAGCACTTCTAACTTCCGTCGACAACTGCTCCACCACATACACAGACGCGCGCGCGAGTGAGAAACACCGGAAGTGGATTCTGTGTCGTGCGTAGGTGTGTCTTGAGCCCCAATCGTCCAACTTCCTCTAATTGATATAGAAGAGAGAGGGTTCGGGGGGTCACTCGCCGACCACTGTCCGAGCGGTCAGACAGAACCCGGATCCGATTGACATTGTCGTTACAAGTCCTCCTAGGAGTCCGGGGTTAAGCGGATAAAAAGTTTGTCGGCAGTGGAGATTCCTGGGGACAATGTTCGGTGGGAGAGGGAAAGAAAAGTCACGGAAGTTTTGAGAGGTTGTGGTCGGCGAAACGCGACTGCGGAGGCCGGTTAATTTCGTCGGTGCTCCGGTGTTTTCCACTTCCCCGTGCGCGGCGGCGATTTGACCCTCTCACGGCGGCGGCAAGAACGCGTATGTGAGGCGGCGCGGGGAAACCACTCGGCTGCTGCGGCTTATGCACCGACGGGACTCTCGTGTGTTAGGAGAGATGGGGGGGGGAGAGTGGGGGGAGGGTGTTCACGGGACGGAAGATGTCGGCGGCATCGGACACTTTTTCCCTCTCTCTCTCTCTACTTCTCGCCTCCTGTCTCTCGGTGTTTGTTGGTGGTGGCGGTGGTGGAAGCGCGCGCGTTCTGGATTGCTGGCGTGAGCCCGCGGGAACATCATTAAAAAGCCGTCAGTCACTTTCCCTCGAGTGCGCCGGCGCTGATTGCGGAGGCTGGGGTGCTTTCTGGGGATGTGAGGGATGGAGGGGGGTTGAGATTGGTGGACGCCATTTGTCGGGAATTGGGGAGATCTGGCTGACGGTGGCCGTTTTGCCACGGAGTCGCCCCGATCGCCAGTGCGCTCAAAATGGATCCGATAATCCTCCTGGGACACGGTGTCCATCATCGCATCCTGAATTCATAACATTAATTTTAAAATTGCATTGATTTGTCAAAGAACGAAAATAAAATTAAAATTCTTCACTCTGATCAGCAAACCCAATTGACGTGTGAATATGAAATTTTGCGCAACTTGTTCAGAATAAAACAATTTTCGAAGTTTGGATCAAAGATTGAATCGCATTTTCGGAGAATGTGTTGAAACATTAGTATTATTTACGTTTGGTTTAGGCTAGCCAATATCCTAACTAAAATCATTCCCGAGGAATTCAAATCAAAAATCAAAGCGATCTTCCGAGCGAGAGCTCGGCCGCTTGACGCAAATGTTTGCAGTGATTGCCAAATTTGGGGGCAGCGCATTTCCACCGTAGCTAGCAAAACATGGCCGCGACAAATGCAATAACAAACACAATTAACCCAGACCTACTTAGTTGCTAATGCAACGGGTTTTAGGGGCGAGATTGTTTGATCACGCAAGGCAAACGCAAACACTGATAACATGAATTTACCCATCTCCCCCTCCAAAAAATAACAATTTCCGGTTTCAAAAGTTGCCATTCCCAAATACACCATCCGGCCATTGACCAATGCTGTAGGTTCTCCCCGATAGCAAAAAGGAACATTGGTATAACAAAAGTAACACTATATAATTGATGTAATTTAAAATTTTGATGTAAATTTGTTTTCGAAAAAGTAAAATAAACGGCTCAACGTCACAGACAAAACTGTCGATGCACCCACCACCAGAGGTCGGCACGATCGCGTCATCCGTAATACTCCGGTCCACTGAATTGAAATTGAAATTGGGCGAAATTGGACTTCGAGATTGCACGCGCATTCCCGAAATACAGATCGGGTAGCCGATTGGTATTAAAAGTGAAGCGCACCCCACTAGAGCACGTGTTTGAAATTCACGTGCACACATCTGATGGGCGAATTGCCATTCGAGAACTATGTTGTCCTAGCACAGACTCGCCTCTCTTGTCCCAATATCAAAACGCAGCCCTCTCCGGCACGTGAGATGACCGAATTGTCATTCGAGAACGAACTTTCTTGTCAACCTACGACGGACTGCCCGATTTTATATCAATGTCTGAACGCGACCTGCTCAAACATGCTCGGGATTAGGTAGGCCTGTTGGTGAGAAAGCGCGTGCTCGACCGGAACCGGATCCACGTGGATGATGCGCGCGTCAACGAGCACGCGCGCTCGGCGCACGAGCGCTCACCGAGCACAGGTAGCAGCACCGCTCTCTTTGCTCATAGAATAAGCATCTCATGATGGCGAAGGGCGTGGACGCGGGTTCCTCGGGGATGCGGGGCAGCCGTTCGCCGAGGAGGCGGAGTCAAATGGCGTTTGCGATGACGGTTCGACGGAATCTGGTTGGTTGAGGCGGTTGAGCTGGAGCATCGGCATTCATTGGCGCTTGACGGGTTCTTTCGTTTCACTCAACCCTACCCACCACCACCCACCCACACATACCCTTCCCCAACAGCGCTCACCTGGTTCTGACGCGGGTGGACCGATGCTCGTTTTTTTTTTGATCGAACGCACCTGAACAAAAAGGTGTTCGTTCGCACTCTGGGTTGGCCGGTTTGGCCATTTTCAGGGGCTGGTGGAATTTGAGCGTGTCATTTTGAATTTATTGTCGGGTTGACAAAGCACGAATGTTGGGTGACGCGGAAAACAAAAAGATGAATGAGTAAGGCACCGACCTACCTGTGTAGATCATTTCGAGACGTTGGACACTTCAAGCGCCAAAACTGTCGCGGGACTTTGTATTTTGAGCTGACAGAAAATCATTTATCCTATATTATAAAACAGAGATTTCGATTTTCCTGTCCGGAGACTAACTCTCAAACGGCTCAATGAAATTGCATAGAATTTATCATACACTTAGTAAACCACCATAATTCGCTAGCGACGGAATTTCAGATCTCAATTTTCAATATAACATAATAAAACTAGCGTTACAAAATGTTGGATAATCTCCCTTTCGCTTCTAACTTCAAAAATGGCGTCTCCACATCAAAAGCATGACGTCGTCGATTTCATGAGACAACCAAGCAAACCAGATAACAGTTCCAACCAAGCACACCAGATAACAGTTCCAACCAAACACACCATACCACATACAATTACCGGAATAATATTTTCAATATATAAAATAAAATAATATTAAAAAACATAAAATAATCAAACACCACGGTGATGACGTCACTGGCCCCGGGAGTCACTGACGTCACATCTGTGGAGAGGAGGAAAATAGGTATCGAACCGACGACGGAGCGGAGTGAGGATTTGGCAGGGTGGCGAGGCCATCACACAATGCACCGGTCAGACTCTGTTTTATTTTAATTGAATGGAAGTGTTTGTTTTGTTTGCGGGGTCTCAATTGGATAGACCAGTAGATTACGCTCTTGATTTTTGATTGTATACGATTGGTCGACAGTTCCCAGCACACATGTGATTGTAGTTGTTGAATCGTGAGCGTCGATCACGAGCGAATCTCACGTTCCGGTCGAATCGGTTTAAAAACGCGGTTAGGACTATCAACTCAATCAAAATGGAACCTCACTCGGTGCGGTAGCAAAAAAAAATAAGAAAAGTCACCGAGGCGTCAACCGTTCGCTTTTCCGTCGGCCTTTGCTCGCACCGCGGGCGGCATCGCCCGACTTGTCCAAATCCGTACTTAGTGTGGCCGGGATGCCGGGCGTGGGCCTCGTAAAGAGAGAGGGTGGTCACATGACCTTTGGGAGTTTGAAATACCATAAACGACAGACACGGAGTTGCACACTGGAATAATTCACTTCAGAATGAGGCTCTGGAGAATTAAAAAAAAATCATTCCTACGAACGACGCAGAAATATAATTATTAAAATTTCTGTTTGCGCATGATGAATGAGTCCGACTCGATAAATAACGAACGGCACAGCACAGCGCCATGAAACTTTGACTGAATGTAGTTTCACAAATTTCTAGATCAACGCAACTTATTTGAGGTCTCCAGTTTGCGTATTTCTTGAGATATCCGCAGTTAAAATTTTACCTTTCGCAATTGTTTCACCGAACAATTCCAATATGGCGTCTCTTCTTGGGAGCGCTATTCTTCCGCTTAAGAGCGCTCTCACGTTCTACCAATGTTGTCAGTAATCTCTTTCACACCACGATCGTTACTTTTTTCCAAAAATGGGAAGAAGCTACTTTTAAAAATGCTAAGAAAAAGTGTTGTGAGAACATTTCAGCGAAACTGTTGTGACGTCACCAGAACCATAGAGGAACATGGTAAAATGAAATAAGCTGCGAAATTTCCAAATTCATTATCTAGAGTGCAACTTTCTCTTCATTGGCTCCATGAAAATGCCATTCTGTTTGTAGATACATTTTGTAACGCACATGCTCTGAAACAGTTTATGTCAGCACACTGAATATTTTGCAAATATGGTTCAGATGTGTTTGTTTGTCCCAAACAATATGACATTTTCTTAGACTATGAAGCTAAAGGCCACCCGGAACCATCCACTCGGAACTATGTCGACAGTCGCAGCGACAAGAACCAACAAGACGCGTCACGAAACCAACCATAGCCTCATGACATCGAGAGATACCCCCGACACGTATAACGGCGATAGCAGAACGCGCCCCGTCCGCCGACGATCGCGACGACCAGCTTTTGAGCCAGCGCCACCTGGCGATCGAAACTATCGTTGACGCGCCGGCGAACAATGATGTGTCCGGGGGTGGGCCCAGTGGTGGACGTGAGAGGACTTTTCACGGTCGCGCCAAATATGATGGATGAGGTCCACGGTGGCCGAAAAAGCGGTTAAAGCGCGCATAGAGGGAGCTGCCTGTCAATCAAGGGAATTTTTCGAACGGTTCAGCTATCTGCATACACCCGGGCTCCCCGCGGGGATTCTCAGCGACGGTGGCTCGGGAGGTGGCCAGGAGGGGAGGGGATGAGGTAGGCCTGGGCGTGAGGCGCGAGCTGGCCAACGTGGTGACGCGCGAGGGCCGCTCGGATCAGACCAAATAAAAAAATGACAGAAAACCACTCAATTAAGAGTAATTTCACTGTATTCCTCCCTGCAGTTTCCGCGAAACAATTTCTTTAAACTCTCTCAAATCAACCTCATTTTTTTGACAATAGAATTAGGAGCCTCGTTACACAATGGTCACCAAATCGAGCGTTCAATTCTCCAACTTGGCCTCTTCGTAGGCGGCCATCTCACCAATCTCACCAAACCCCACCCACCCACCCACAACCCCTGATGCTGAGTTTGGCATTTTTGTTGAAGCGTTTTTGGCAACAATCGGCCTAATTCCGGCGCTATCTGCTCTCTCGCATCAACGAATTCGTGTCGGTCCTTATTTACTCAAGAGGCCCCTCTCACTGTTGCCGGTTGCCTATCGTGGCCTCGTCTATAGATGTGTTTGTGTGTGTCGAGATGCAGAGGCTAGTCCAGCTAGGCACAACGAGGCATTTACAATGTAGATGCATCACCGTTTAGTTACAATGGACGTCGTTAGGAGATGGAGTGGCCACCGACAGAGACTGGATGTGGTGGACATCGGGGAGTAAACGCTGAGACAATTCGCTCGGAGAGGAGATAGCAAAATCAGGAGCCGTGATGTAGATAGACCATTGAAAGCTCAGATCAAGGAAATCAAAATATCAAAATTAGTATAGATTATGAAGAACTAGTGAAATTGCCCTCTAAGTCCCGTCTTGGTAGCGAATGTATTTCAATAATTTGACAACTTCAATGTCTACCTACTCTCTTCATAACGAAAATTTATTTTCTTCCTATTTTGTGAAATAGTACTCACTCCGAGGTATAAAATCACGCAATTCGGGATCTAGTGTGACAAATGTCGCTGGCCTCAATAGGAGCACGTGATTGGCGCACGTGATATCGACGACAGCGCCATTTTGGTCAAGCGGAGATGCCATCTTGGAATTTTCCTTTTTAATGGCAATGCTTAAAACTTCAACGGGAGATATCTCGAGAAATACGCAACATCGAGATCTGAAAGAAGTTGCACTCGACTACAAATTTGTGGAACTATCTACAGCTCAAATTTTATTCTATTTCGTTAAGCCGTTCGTAAGTAAAGGCCGAGACGGAAAGATTTAGAAAAGATAAAAAAGATATAACATTCAGAATAAATAATTGGTCACATTGCGAAATGTGGCACAAAAATATAAAGCTTCAAAGCTCCTAATACGATAGTCAAATTTGACTGATAATTTAAAATTTACGAAAGCACAATTTCAGAATTAATTTGAGAAAACGTTTAGTTTTCTCATTTGCTCCCTTTCGTTCTGTCAAAATCTATTCTAGCTCGTCATATTTTACTATGTAACCTAATGACACGCGTGCTACCTGTTCGTAGTTACGTCACGACATATCGCCGACAACATCCTGGTAACTTCAAAACCAATGTTAATTCAACGTAAGAAAAAACAGAACCAATTTTCAAAAAAATAGAAATTATCAGGAAAACAAATTTAAAATAAAATCATTTGCATTGGGCCGGAAGACACAGACTACGAAACGTCGTCTTTCCCACCAACTAAAGACTACGCACTTGATCTTTGAACTTGATCCCGGGTTCGAATCCCGGTGCTAATATTTCAGAAGCTCAATCCAGTTGTGAATTAGTCGATAAACTCTGGCACAAATTAGAGAGAAAGAAACCCTTGATGGAACGTCGCGGATTGGATTAGTCCACATTTGACCACGACTCGACCGGTGGACGTAGTGTCCACCAGCATGTCCACCAATGTGTCCACCAATGTCCAGTCAGTCCAGTCTCACTTCCTAACATCGAACTGATCCCACACAGTTCCTCCGCAACTATCAGCGTAGGGTTTTTTTTTAATCCTCTGGGCTCAACGTCAAACGCTTTGAGTAAATCCAGCTCTGTCTCGTTGCTCGCCACCACTTCATGCGGTTCTGTGTTTATTTCGATAAACACTACAGTCATCACTGTAAACAAACCTCAGCAAGATCGCTCTGTGCACGGGGGTGGAGGAGGGAGGGGTGCTGGGGGGTGGTGGTGGTGTCAAAGCGAGGTGAGCATATAAAAGGCATAAACGTGACTGCGATGGTGGTGGTGGGAGGGTTGCGGGATGGCCCGTGTCATGAGGGGTTGGTGGGATTAGGTGAAAATGAGTAAGCACTTGGCGCGATTTCACGTTTATTACCTCCACTAGGTGTGCGACTGGCTCACCAATTATATCCTCTTCAGACCTGGACGCGGGAGATTGTCAAAATTGGGGAAATTGTGAGACAGGCTCCTACTAGGTGTAGAAGAGCGGGACAAACTAGAATGGTTCGGGAGTTGCATTGTAGAGGTGACTCGTACTTCAACTCCTATTTCCCCACAGTGTCTCCACAGTGGAATAGCCTAAATGAGTCTCAAGTCGAGAGCCCGTTAGGATAGGACAACCACACCTTTGTCCTTAACTGGTCATTTGACCCCTGCCGTAGGCCCCATCTCCCGCTGCTTGTGGGTATATATTGTAATTGTAACACGATGCAGCAGCTAACTTTCACGCCTCATCACCTCATAGATATCTGCAGAATCCCCTTTCGTCGGTTCGAGACCTCTTTTCCTCTTCGCCATAGATGTGACGCCAGTTTGTCTCGTCCGCACCAGTGGCATCATCCTCTCAGTGATACACTCCCGAGGAAGTAGGCAACTGCTCTAATGTCTTTCGCCCCAAAGAATGCAGAGGTCCCGGTCAAGAATTGAACTCGGGATTACCACCACACCTTCTGGTCCTGTCCTGGCGACAGACTCAAGCGCCAGTTATCCTATATTTTTTAAAATAATTTTACAAATCTTCCAAGAAGTCCGAAAGGGCCACAATGTTACTGGTTTTCAGTGTAGACTCGGGGGCCCTCAGGAGGATAGGTCTCGTCAGTTAAGCTTCCTCACAAGTTCTGTCCAACGATGACTAGTGGTTATATGGTCCACACACGTCTACCGTGTTCGTGCACACACACACATACAATCATCTTCGCGGTAGGTCGATTGTAGGTTGTCCCCAATCAAGCCACGTCCTCCATACGACAGCTAGTCAAAAGACTTATAGGATACCTGAAACGTAAAATAACAAATCACGGGTTGGGTGTCAAAAATAAAAGGTGGCCGAAGGTGAGCCGGCTTCCCAGGAACGCATTTCTACCCAACTACCTGTGTCAAATGACGAAATACTTCACGCTCACGGAACCCTGAACCGCTGCCAGAGAGCGAGAGTAGCTTCGAATAATAATTGTTTTCGCACCCGAAGACATGTCAGATTGTACGTGTATTTAGCAGTCTGTCTGGTGGCAAGCGTTCGGAAGATTATAACCTTTATGCGAATCAATTTCGATTGTTGTATCATTTTGCATTTATGTAAATCTTACCACTCGCCAGGTGGCGTTGATGTATCTTTATGAGAACGTCTTAATTGGATTAGATCTTAATCCTGCACGAGGACAGGAAGTAGTGAAGCGTCGTGATCACGTGTTCAATTCCCGGTCGAGATCTCTGAAATTTTTCGATACACACACCCTCTTCCTCGGAAATGAGAGTATCGAGCAGGTGATGACGTCACAGGCTCGGACGAGAGCCACTGACGTCACATCTATGGAGAGGAGGAAAAGAGGTCTCGAACTGACGTAGCGGAAGCGAGGGGATCGGATTTGCTAGGTGCGGTGCTGACCTCTGGTGGCGGACGAGTTGCGTTGCTGCTGCCCCGTGTGGCGAGGCATTCACACAATGCAACGGCCAGACTCTTTTATTATATCTTTTCATTTATTATCATGTTTTTCTATTATCTTTTATTATACTTGAATATTTTGAGTGATTATCAGTCATCAAAGCGATGACATGTCCTTTCAATCTTAAAAATTGAAATCCTATGATTTTCCCTAAAATGATTTTTTAACACATAGTTATTCATATTTTGCTAATTTCGCTTGGTGATTTATTTGGTTAAAGATATTCGCTGTATCAAAAAATATCGTTTATTCGCACCTTGAGAGACAGATAACTAACGAAATGTTTCCTTAGGTTAAATCTAATTCGGCATCGGTCAAGATTTGCGGTCAAAGTCAAAAGCATTTTCAAATGAATTGTTTTGTTTTTTTGTCAAACGAGGATTTAGTGAGGGATCCGCCCTCGTATCGTTCCCCGGGCATTGTCCAAACGCCGAATGGAAGCACAATTCCTAGGTCTACAAATTGCCAACACCCGTCCACGCCCACCGGCCATCACCGGTGCCCGGTGGCAGGAATCACCTTCACACACCGCAGAACCACTCTTAAATGTCCCCTTACACCCTTCATCCCGGACCACCTCCTTTCACCCTCCCCCAAACTCAGATAGAGACGGCCGAGGGCAGCAGAATTTTCAGGTCCAGGATAAGTAAAATAAGCTTTTTCTAACCAGACCAGGGACCCCCAAAATCCCTTATCCTGCCCACCATCAACTACCTCGTTTTCTCCTCCAAATAGGTGTTGTCTCTCAGGATGACCACAGAATGGTCGATTCACGAATGGATACCTGTATATTGCTGTCCATGTTTCGGCAATCTGACCACTTAACGGCCTTTTGAAGCCACAATGGCATTAACAGTTCGTTGTGGTTCGACCAGCACCAGGGACCATCTGAGTCCACCAGCGGAATTCCTTTTGCGGTGACACTTAGGAGCAGAGGTTTAGGGGTTGTTGGCAGGTTAGGTGGTTTTCAAACTTTTATCGAAGCAATCGGTCAATATTTTGGTGCCCAACCCAAGATGGAGAGGTTGCTGTCTCACAGTTCGTACCTCACAGGTGTAGCCACCCTCCCATCCACCCAAGAAATGAGAACAGGCTTGGGGACGGGTGAGGGAATGGGAAGGTGGTGTTAGGGGGGTTGATTGTTGGACGACACACGAGGAATCACCCCCCGCAGTGACGTATTGTCGGATACGTCGTTTGCCGGGGTGGTCCTGGTTTCAGGTAGATGGGTGGTGGCCAGGCAGCACAGCTCACCCTCCTCCAGAGAGCGGTGCCGTCGACCTGTCACACCGCCGCCGGCCAATCGGCGACTGACCGATGTCCTCACAAGTCGATACGTGTGTCAGGACCCTCTCAACCCCCTAACCCCCCCCCCCTTTCAAAAATCGGTTAACGTGAGCGATGTCAAGTCAAACCACTTGACACTCTCGATGGTCGGTTAGATTGGTCGTGTTGACAGCCGGGGAAGAGGACGACTCAAGGAGGAATATTGGAACGCCTCATTAGAGCACTGACCGTTTAAATTCGGGTATTCGAATCCCGGTAATTATAATGCATTTATATTTATTTAAATTTGAGAACCAAATGTGAGAAGTCCGAAAGTATAATCAGGGTTTCAGCACAAGGACTCAAGTTTTGAGGAGTCGACATTGACAGTTCCCACTTTTCAGTGTCGTCGTCCTTATTCCTGGCAAATTGAACTACCCTTACGTGTTGAATCCGAATTGCAGTCGCACAAAAGGTGTATTGAACTTGGTGTCAGGGTGTCTCCACGCTCGCTACATGGAATTCCCGAGTCCAGTGTGGACGTGAGAACAAGAGTCCTCAAACACGATCGTAAAAAAGGTCTTTCATTATGTGGTGTGTGTCATGAGAATGTCGTATGTGGTGTCTGCGTGTCGCCGTTCAGCGAAGAACATTGAATGCATGTACTTAAGGTGTCCTGAATGAGTGAAAAGGACGCAATAAATCATCGATAATTGATGGCGAATCGATGAAGCCAGGCGGGGAGTTCGGAAAAGAAGGACCGGAGGGAATTTCGGGTGCCGTGTGACCAGCTTCTCCCAGCCTGGATTTAGCCAAAACGGAAACGCTTTTGCATTTCCACGCCAATTATGCTCAAACATTTTACCTGTTTATTACCTGCGCTGAATCACTTTACTGCACTCGGGACAATTCTGAGTGCAGTAAAGACTCGAAAATCTATATACAAGTAACACTAGTTAAGGACTATGGTGATTAGATTAAGACCTTGAATTATCCCTCTTAATAAAAATAAGAATCTGACCGGTGGATTGGGCGATTGCCTGGCTACACGGCGTAGCAGCAACTTAACTCGGCCGCCAGCAGAGAGCAGCACCAGGAAATCCGATCCGTCGGTTCGAGACCTCCTTTCGTGCTCGCCATAATTGTGACGTCAGTCACTCGACCGAGCAAGTGACGTCAGCACATGCTCGATAGTCGCATTCCCGAAGAAGAAAGTGCGTGTAGGAATTTAGTCTCGCCCGAAAATTCCAGAAGTGTCGATCGGGAATTGAACTTTGAACTCGTAATCGAGGCTCGCCACTTCTACAGAATTCAGAATACAGATTGAGGTTGACGTTCAAGTTTGTAGACTGGTCTCAGGAAGGTTACAGTATTGTTGCGAATGATGTGTGCGTGACTGGCGAATTTGTTTTGAAAAAATAATATTTAAAAAAATCAAAGACAACTTGAGGCTACGTAAGAAAAAGTTGTGCCATTTCTCGTTCGGAGTATTCTTGACAGATTTGGGTAGGTGGGCTCTCGCATAAACGATTACGCCATGAATGATAACTTCATTCGTAAACTGCGCATGCGACATGGATTCCGGTTAATATTAATGGTGGGCCGTTTTGTTTGTGTAAATGGCGTGTGGTTGATGATTAGCGGCGTTCTCTCTCTCTCTCTGTACTAGGAACACAAGACACCTGAGGGCAAACCGAAAATCCTGAGCAAGAAACGGGAAGAAAGTGCACAAAAAAATATACATGAATATACTGTACTCTGTATATCATGATTTGTACAAGACGAAACTAGCGGGGAAACTCACGACCCGTGGCTCAACTTGTACGAATGAATCTCGATCCATTATGGAGCAAATAGAGTCAACGATTTCTGAGATTTCAACGCTTTTTTTTTTTGGCACACGAGTTTATAAATAAATAACCCAATCATGAACATCGTAGAATCTTGGAAATGAAAACAACAATTATTAACAAACAGATACTGAGGTGTCTGACGTCAGGGGGATGGTTGAGACGTGACGTCATGCCTGTAACGAGGAGGAAAAAAGGTCTCGAATCGACGGTGGATCGGATCTGGTGGGTGCTGTCCACTGTTGGCGGAAGAGTACGTTGTTGCTGCCCCCGTGTTCGAAGGCAATCACACAATGCCATCCCAACGGTCAGACTCGGCTTTTATATATAGGAAAAGAGGTCTCGAAACGGCAGGTGCTGTTCTCTGGTGGAGGACGAGGATTGTTGTAGATTACAGATACTTGTGACCAACAAGTTCTACCCTTATTTGAAGAGACCAGTCCATCATCCGGGCCTGGATTCCTCAACCTCCAACAAAAAGGACACACTGCGTCAATGCTAAAGGTCATTCAAGTTCACCTCACTGAAACAGATCGTTCCCATTTAACACCACCATGTTTGGCGAAACTGTGAATTCTCACTGGAATTCTGTTTGGTATCTTCTGTTTTTTACAACGTGAAAATTGAAACTCCTCCGACACCCCAGGTACACACACACACACACTCACCCCATGTCCATAATCGCCATTGATATATAGTGTGGTCAGTCGACAACAATAGCGGGTGAGGTGAACGAAGAGAAGCCGTATTGTCTGCCAATAAGGCTCATAAAAAAGGGCTCGCCCGCGCCTCCCAGCGGTGGTCTCACGAACTACGCGGGGTGGATGGTGGGGAGTTGGAGGTGGGGGGGGGGGGGGTACAACGAGGGCCTTGATTGATGGCCGCCAACACTGTAAAACGCCAATTTGGCCACCGGTCAACCATGGTCATCCATTACAGACACGGCTCTCAGGTATCCGGACGACTGACTGTCCTGGACAAAGTGTTCGCGCGCAAAGTGAGCGCGGACAAAGTGTAAGAACGAACGAAAGAACGAACCGGAAATTGCATGTTCCATACTTTTCCTAAAAAAATCAGGGTGGCTCGAATTTGAGTATTAAAGTAGCTCTGGTTTGCGGTCAAGTGCACTTGATTTGGAAGAATGAAGTTCATTTTGGCCTTCTTGATGAATCGATGAGAGTTTATTTTGGTGGTGGCCCCTCCCTGGACTCCCCGCCTCGAGTTCGGTGGCCAGGGGAGGTCTCAACCGGCTGTCCCATTCCTACACCAGATTAATCAACTAATAAAAAAATGTTATTTTCTTGGCTCGAATGTTGTGTCAGCGGGACATCGTCTCGTCCAAATTACACCGGACACATGTTGGCATTATTACATCAGACTACTTCAAAATTCAAATCGAAATGGGCTTGGCCATCGCCTCGCTCATGGATATCCTCCAGAGACCCTCGAATACAATACGAGCACTGTACCTCTGTAAAATAATATCGCAGGACTTTTTGTTGAGCAACGTTTTCAGTGCAATATTTGGACAGCAAAATTACCAGATCGACTCCTGGTTGGACTTTGGGCCTAGAAAAGTGGTAGACCGCCTCTACAAACGTTTGAAGAAAAATACGAGAAATTTAT
Organism: Mycogona germanica; assembly: GCA_034698785.1. Lineage (NCBI taxonomy): Eukaryota > Metazoa > Arthropoda > Diplopoda > Chordeumatida > Chordeumatidae > Mycogona > Mycogona germanica. Next base: position 27,280 of record JAQGBY010000128.1, on the reverse strand, counting down.
CAGAATTGAGACCAGCAAGATGACATATACAAGGAGCTGGTGTCTCACATTTGCTTTTGTAAAAATGTTTGACACCATCTACTTGCAATTTGTAGAATTGATCCTCCAGAGACCCTTGCTTATGCGGAGCAAAATTTCAAAAAACAAATTTAGATTCCGGATGAAAGACATTCAAAAATGATTTTTCAAAAAATAAAATTCTAAAATATATATACAGTGTGGTCTAATAAAATCGGGCTCACTATATTTATATGCAAATAAGGTCTCGATTTTATTGAAGCACCATGAAAATGACCATTTTGTGCCCTTTATATTCGGTACATGAATTCATGAACCAGCGAATCTTATGATTTAATAGAAGGAGAAATTTTGAAAATCATTTCGGTTAAGATTATTTTTTATGATGAGTTTTTTTTCTTCGACGTCAAAATGTGTAAGATGACCGACCATCTTGGTTTTTGGTTCCCCACGTTACCAGTTTGACAAAGTGATTATTTGTGACCCAGAGAGGTTAAAGTATCATTCGTTCAAGCTTCAGAATTTGCAAGGTCGCAGTATGCAAAACAAATAGAAGCGATGACGACGATTTCTTCCGAAACTTTATTACACACAAGCACATAGACCACTAGGATTGTACTTAAAAGAGACTTCGTAGGTCCACATCTTAAAAACTACATAGGGATCTTAAATTGGCCTCGTCTACGTCCACGAGTGCAGTACGGAGACCAAAGTCAGACGAAATCATATAATATTTTAACACACTCTTAGAACCACGTGACCACGCCATGGCCGAGTCAGACCCCCAATACGCCGCAGCCAACTCCAATCCGAATCAAACCTTCCGTTTAAACCGATTAAACCTTCAGTCGTCCTGAGCGTGGTCACTCTTAAAAATCACGTCAACTTGTTCGCCACCGAAAACAAATCACAGCCGGTGTACAAAGCAGCTCACATTCCGTTCGCAAACTTGCCAAGCACGCAGCGAGTGGCCGACTGCCAATTTATTAGCCGGACCAACAAGCTATCTCTCTCTCCTTCTCTCCTTCTCTCCACGGAGCCAGGACGACCCCCAACCCCACCACCACCGAAACCCCCAATTCTTCCGCCAGACCAAAACCGGCCCACCTGTCATCTCGGGGCAGGTAGACGCTACGACCAACGTGTTTTATATTTGGCGTTAAATTCGTTTAGTGCCCCGGCACAATTGTTGACGAGACACCCAACAGTCGTGGAGAGGTGCGCCCCCCGTGGCGATACGGCGAAACCATTTCCACGTTACGAGCGAGTGGTGGTGGGTGGGGTTAAGGGGGATGGGGGTTGGGTGTTGACGCGGAGCAGGTAACAACGGGAGCTGAGCCGCCCTCTCACCCCCGCACACCCATCAGCTGCCCAAGTGGGAAGAGACAGGTAGAGAGAGAGAGACTGTGTGGTCAAGTACTTGTCCATCGACTAAGTCACTGTATACTTATGTGGAAACGATTATGACGATTTTAACGTAGAACTACGTCTTTTTCCTGTTTGGAAGGGGAATCGTTGATATTGAATCCCTTTGTACGCAGAGTATAATGTAGAATTAATTTGTTTTATTTGCCAATTAAACGAACAATTTAACCTTTCGCCGATCCTAAATATTCGACAATAATTTTGCTAATTTTGGTAATTTGCCTACCCTTAGTAACCTAGGCTGCCCAGTTTGGGATCTTTAAATGTGTACCTGATCTGGTGCCGACACGGGTTCCACGGTTTTCCAAACGCCACTTCCAATCGATCGAGCCACGATACACGCACATTGCTCGAACGATCACTTGACGTGGCGGCCAGGGTGCCGGTGTGGGTGCTCACCCCCCGCCACGGGGCCACCCAACGTCCCTCCCCTCGTCGACAGTCTCTCGCGTTTTCCTGGTTTATGACGTCTACGCGGTCATAAAGACGGGCGCTCTTCATGTCGCTCCCACAGGCTCATGTCCTCCTTTCGGCCATTCCCGCTGCCACCCCCACGCCACCTAGGAGCCAATCTCCTCTCCACCACCTTCCCTCCCCCCTGGTGCGAGACCACCCACTTTTTTATTTGTGTTTGTTCGCGATCGAGTCCCACTTGGCAACTGGTTACGCGTCTGGCGGCGGTCGCTGCGCCACCCAGCGGGAGAGGCGAGCAGCGGGCGCCGCCCCCGTCCTCCATAATACCTGAGATATGGTCGACCGCCCACAGAGTTGCGCTCAGCCACCGATTCACCTCCTGGACTGCTCGGGTAAGGCCTGGTCACGTCATCCGGGTGGCGGTGGCTGTTGGCAATCGAGGGCTTCGACAACTACAATTCTCTTATTTTCGTAGTGAAAATATTTCATTCCCAATATTCGAAGTATTCCCCCAAACCTTTCCTAATCATTTCCAAATCAATAAATTTGAGACTATCGAAGTTCCAGACTGGAAACCAGACTGCGATCCAAGTCGGGGATTCTATTTTAATCGCGTTGTCGAGTCTGACGTCAACAGCTATTCCCGACCAATAATTTACCTCCTCTTTCTTAAGACTGCTGCGCACACACGCCTGTTCCTTTTTTTTTGCTCCAGTCGCCGACATTAATTTATAACTATTTTAATACTCCCCTCTTTTATAGGCGAACCCAATGTCTCGGCCGACTCTATCTCACCCCACCTCACGCCTCCCCTCTGGCGGTTTATTGCGTTCCCCAAAAGTAGAATAGGAAATTCACTGACGTCACCACCGTTATAATAAACTATTATGTTAGGAAGAAGCGGATCAAGCCTCATTTGAAATCAAAAACTACCAGTCTGTCCTTCAATAGCTCACAAACAGCTTAACACAACGCCATGAAAATCACGCACATTCTACGATCAATGCAACTTATCTCAGGTATTCAACTCGTTGCGCTCATGAGCTATGGAAAGATTAAACAAAAATACCACCGAGTCTATTAACGTCAGTAAATATAGTGATGACCACATGGTGAAATTAGAATGAAGAAAAATAAAATACAGGTGTCGCCATCTAGTGGCATTTAATGGAAACTGAAAAGCGGAAGGTTTGAATGAGGTTGTAGTTGGGGCGAAAGAAGAGAATGTGGTTTATGACGTCACAAAAGCAATGATGATGGTGAACTTTAAGACTAAAAAAAACCACGTTTCTACAGTGAACTGTCAAATCAAATCGTTTTCAAATCTACAGATATATCTGTATATCATCAGCGTTTAGATAGAGACGCCTTCACCAAACAAATTTTCGTTGAAATAAGTTCAAAATGGCGTAAGTTTGCAAAATGTGCGCAAGCAGAACTTCTAGAAAACTTTCAGGGACAGATGTATGACGGGTTTTCCTTTTTTGTGCTCAAATTCAGAAACCCTTGACAAAAAAATTCCTAGGAGTGCAAATTTGAAATTAATTACTGGTCTCTTGTGTGTAACACGGTGGTGGGGCTTAATCGCTTATGAGGTGTGTTCGAATGAAATGCAGATTATATTTGCTTCTTAGATCTGTCGTGTCGCTTCTCGTATATTCGTCCTAGGTTTCCCACATTTGATGCTCATCGTATTTGACGTATCTAGTGTGTGACGCGTCCACCAGTCAAACGTGCAATAATCAAAAATGTAACGTACCCCTTTAGCCATCCACTGCGGATGAGTTGATATCAACTTTTCGGCACTTTCCTCTAAACGATCAAAATTTTAACACAACTTCAACTACGTGACGTCAGGTGATCTTCAGTCCGCGCATTGCGTGGGATTTCGTGAGAGCAGGTGGCGCTGCGCGACCACCCTTTCGTTCGATCGACACTCACCAGGCCCGCCCACGGTGACGTCAGAAGAGTTGATGCGCGTTCTACTTCACCCCGGGCAGTTTTATTTCCTGACGCTCCTGATGAAATGCACACGCCAGCAGGTGAAAGGGCAAACGCGGTTGGCTTTAGAAGATCGGAGAACGCAAACAGCGCCAAAAACGGGTTCTTAATTAAAATAATTTTCTCCTCCTAACCTTTCATGTCTCGCGTCCTGCTCCCTTTCGACCCTTCGCCACCCACATCGACACCCCGTATAGAATAGCGCCCTCCCGCGGCCAAAACAAAAACTACGAATAAGTCTATTGTCAAATTACCAAGTTTCAAAAAGAGTTTCCAAACACGAATTATCGGAATTGAATAGCGAACCTGAATCGTGAATCGTCCATTAAAACTGATTATACAGTGTGTCGATTAAAGTGATGACCAAAATATATTTTGTCATATCTTTTGCGAAATTTAAGCTGATTCTCTTGACATTTTGACGCAAAAGTGAATATGAAATTCACGTTGTGTGTCAAGTTTCATTAGAATTAGTCAACAATTTTCAAAGATGAGATGAAATATACATCGGTCCCGATTTTATTGGACCACCCATGGATTAGTTCTTTATTTAGAACATCATTTCATCAAATTCATTCCAAACTGGCAAAAACGTTTTCTCGATTATCCCTAAAGACCCTCTCCATCGTCGAAACGAAAGAGACGTGCTAAGTTGCCCGAGAAACATCTGAACGTGAGATGGCGCCACACACGTCCTTTCCATAGCACAACACGCAAAGACTAAATACATTTTTCTCGACCATATTTTTGCGTTAATGACGAACGGAGGAGGTAAAACATGAGGCACTGGGAGAGCACCATATACAGGTGTGTACATATATATATATATACCTGGTCAGGAATATATCAAAGGCAGCGCGGCATCCAGTCTCTGTTGTCGGGGTTTTTCTTTTAGCGTCGTTGGCTCCAGATTGGGCGGCCATCTTAATTTACTTCGCAACCCCGATATTCTCTAATGTTCCTGCTGAAATTAAAACTTGGCTTTCGCTCCATAAATCACCGAAAATCTACTCTAACAGCTGCTACATTGCCCATGCAATTTCTCTCTGAAAATACTAATTCCGCTCAACCTTTGTAATTAGAACACCTGATAACAACAAACACGTCTTGTCAGATAGCGCCCATCTATGGAACAGCGCTGGATTTGGTTTGGAGTGTTTTGGAACAAACGCTTAAGCATGTAACAATTCCAATTACAATATGTACCCACAAGAAGCCTCGGATGGGTCCTATGAGGGGGGTCGAACGACCAGTTAAGGATAAAGGTGTCTCTGAGAAATCTGTTAAGGAGGTCCACCCTAAAACCCACTCAGGAGGCGACCTGGTCATTTTGGCTTAGTATAAGCTACCTAGGTAGGGATCTTTAACGTGTACCTGACATCGTACAGACACGGGGTCCCACGGCTTTACTTTCATTCCGAAGGAAGGCGTGCGTAGGAATTTCTCTCGCCCGAAAAATTCCAGAAATCTCGGTCGGGAATCGAACCCGCGATCACGTGAATAACAGCACGACACGCGTCGCCATTACACCACCGAGATACAGTAGTGAGGTGTGGTGATCACGGGTTCAATTCCCTCTCTGAAATTTTTCGTGCGAGATAAATTCCTTCGCGCGTCTACTTCTTAGGAATGCGAGAAACCAAGAAATTGATGACGTCACTGGTATGCAATCACATAATGCTGAAGCATTATTATGACTTCCTTTTTAAGATGAGGGAAAGTATTCCAACATTTTGTTCCTTTCCGATCCCTTGGCGATCGCAGCGACTCGGTGGTTGCTGACAAAAATTAGTTAAGGCAAGCGATACCCCAAGAAAGTCCCAGACCAGACTTACCAGAGTCTGGCATGTAATAAGCTTGAGAATCCCCGAAAAGCACTGTCAAAAAAACAAAAGAAAAAAACTTGAATCTGCCATCGGCTCTATCTCCATGAATATAACAAAAATGGGAGGCGTGAAGGTTTCAATAAAGTTAGACAAATTTGCGCGCCCCGCGCCGACTTACCAGGCTGTTATTATTTCTCCCCGAAACTATGGAGGCCCGTTTTCTACCAGTTTGCTTAATTGGTCGACCACACACAGAAGAGGGACGTGTCAGATGGACGACAACTATTCAGGCGCCCAAATAAAAACGAACCCCGCAAAAAGAAAAACCCTAAGGTACATAACCAAAGAGGAAAGATAGTCATACATTCGTTAACAGAGTAGCTGTAACGAGATGGCGTTGTTGTATCATGTGGCGCCCTCTCGCCGAAAAATTACGTTTTAACCTTAAACGTAATAAGACTTGAAAACGCCTCTCCTGACATTCAAGAAGACACAGTCATTTCCAAACAGTTTTATCTCAGCTAAGAGGTTAGTCTTAGCCTATTAAATATGATGGGTTCTGGAGGTTTCCTCCTAAAGTGTCCACAGTGCCTCAACACGACGACGACGAAAGGGAAAGCCGGAAGTAATTATGAGTATTTACGAAACCGCATACAACGAAAACAATCTAACTTCGTTTATCGTTACAGCAATTACCAGAACACATCAACAAATTGCGATTGCAGTCACAGTCGTTGGGTGTTTTCATTGCAGCGAGTCTGATTGACTCGTTGCTAAATTGCTGCCGCTGATGGCCCTCATTAGGTGCTGCTGACGAGTGGCAAATGAAATGGTCTGAAAATCGTAAAGAAAATCGTTAATCAAATCATTCAAAATAATGAAACAGAGACTGATTCACCGTTGTGTTGTGTGATTGCCTTTGAACACGGGGCAGCAACAACATACTCTCCCGTCACCAGAGAGCAGCACCTGCCAGATCCGATCCACCACCACGGGTTCGAGACCTCTTTTCCTCCTCACCACATAGGTGGCGTCAGTGTCTCGAACAGTGTCAGTGACGTCATCACCTGCTCGATACTCGCATTTCCGAGGAAGAAGAGGCGCGGAGGAATTTCTCTCGCAACCAAAATATTCCAGAGGTCTCGGCCGGGATTGAACCCGTGATCACGGCACATCCCTATATTTGGCTGTGCGACTGACACAAGGTGAGCCACCCAGTGACCAGGTCCAGCGCCCATTGACGAGTAAGGTGCATCCCCCCGGGGCCCCCCCATTCGGCTAATTGGACAGGAACCTCAACCTCCAACGTTGTTGTTGTTTTCCTCCTCCGCCATTTGAGGGTATATTTGAGGAGCTGGTCAGCGCGGTCCGGCGCGGCTCGGGTGGCCTCGTGTAGGAAACGACTCCTTAATGTTCACCTGTCGGCAGAGATGTTGGATGGTCGATGACACGCCGGCCTCGCCCACTTCACGCGGCGGCACCTTTGATGTGTCGGCCGCCAAAAAGGTTGAACCGAAACCGCCAAAAAATATCCAAACTTCATCTTTTTTTTTCACCTCATCCCCCAACCCCCCAACCACCACCACCTCCTCCAACTCACCGGTGGGCACATCAGGTGAGAAGAAAAAAATGATTCGCCGATCGAACGAGTCAGTCGATTTTGACATGAGGGAGAAAGAAATCTGTTGCCGCGGATTTACGAGCAACTTGGCATTTTCAGAATATATCCTCCTTATACCACATTTATCTCAAAATTACCATATTTTCATAATTTTAATAAAACACATTTTCTCTACATAATAATATAATCCTATACTATAAAACTAAGAATCTGATTTTCCTGTCCAGAGACTAACTGCCGAACGGCTCAATGAAATCGCACAAAATTTTACATACCATTTGTACACCACCACAATTCGCTAGTGACGGAATTTCAGATCTCAATTTTCAATATTTAATATTAAAATAAGCGTTACCAAATTCTGGATAATCTCCCTTTCGCCTTCAAACTTAAAAAATGGCGTCTCCACATCAAAAGCATGACGTCGTCGATTTCACGAGACAACCAAGTAAACTAGATAACAGTTCCAACCAAGCACACCAGATAACAGTTCCAACCAAGAATACCATTCCACATACTATTACCGGAATAATATTTTCAATATAGAAATAAAATAAAATAACAATATTTAATTTTGTTATTAAATAATCAATTATAAAATAATCAAATAGATATTTTTTAAATGATTATTTTCAATTTAACATAACAATTGTTACGTTCGAGTGCTATGTTGTGTACAGTCAGAGGATTCTTGGCTGTAAGGGGAAGAAATTAAAGTGACGTTCGCCCTAAATGAGAAGGTGTAAGAGTGTATTAGGAGGATGCGGGTATAAATTAGTCCCGAACTCCATAACTCTCGCGTACAGGGTGCCCTGTCGTCCCGCAAACTCGCTTATTAATTATTTTTCGCCGAAGCGGGTGAACTTCGTGAGCGTAAAATATCGTCGGTTGCTAATTTAGAGGTTTTGGGGGCCAAGGCGGTTAATGGTTAATCACTTTTTTTGTTGGTTGTTGGTGTTGCCCAGTTTATGAACTGGCTAATGGATTAGCAAAAACAAAGACACGTACTCATCAGTCAGGTAGAATGTTTACGTTTCACCCGAGGAATTCTATTGACGCACATTGGCTACATTGGTCGTTTATATTTAATTAATATGCACAGTTTATAACCGAGACCTCGTTACGTTCAATTTTAATGGCTTCCAATATAATTCCTGTTATGTGGACGGGATAGTCTAGTGACTTTCCTCGGTTAAAATGACTTTTTTTTACATTTTTCGTCTAGAAATTTTCGTGAGGAAACATTGTTGAGCCATTACCAGAATTTCCGAGTGCATTTCTTCGCAACAACGTAGTCTCTGGTTCTTTTTCGCTAAATTATGTTCATGTTCAGGTGTCTCTCGGATTATGAATTCCGGGCACGCTGCCGACAATCGGTAATTTTCGTGGAAACATAACTCGGTGTAATCTGACCTTCCCGCGCAAAAAACCGACTCTTTCCATACCAACATCATTTTTTAAATGCCGAACATGGTTGTGCGAACATACTGACGTCACACCCTATGGCGAGGTGGCAAAGAGGTGTCGAACCGACGGAGCGATGTGAGAGGAGAGGATCTCTAGCAGGTGCTGCCCTCTGGTGTCAGGCAATCACACAATGCACCGATCAGACTAGGTTCTCACGCCTGTTCAACAAGTATACATGACATTCCATTCGGCTACTCTCAAGTTGGACATGATCCACTCCGTTAACCCCCGTTTTTTTGGTTTTTTGTGATGACGAGCGACAGGCAACCAAGTTCCAGCTACCGAGGTTCAGCAAAATTACGACGACACGTCGAATAAAAGATGGCGTCGCCAGAGGTCACGGGGTTGAGAAGTAGGTGGTGGTGGCGTAATTACGTGTGGCCAGCCCCTGCTGTGCGTGCCATCGGAGGAAGGGGTACGTGGTGGAGAACCCCTCTCCCACCCACGAACACCTCACATGTAGTGCGCGGGGTAATATCCCCTCTACGTCTGACAGTTATCGGTGCCCTCTGGTGGCATTCGCTATTCAGAAAATTGACATCCTAAAGTCACCTCAGCACTCTCCTAAATGTGAGTCAGGATTTGGTGGCCACCAGGACCTGAAAAGAGACTAGAAGCAGCGATCCGCGGACCACTGATGCCTCCTTGGACTAAGCGGCGGCCACTAGCGGCGACAATTGGCCCCACACGTGCTCCACCTAGTGGCGAAGCGCGGCGTGGATACGGATTGACACTCGCTAGATATCCCACCCAAGTGGTTTAGCCCGGCGGGCCCCAGGTGATAATGTGGTGAAGTCAGCACATTCAGGGCGTTAATAGGCACTCTCGAAACCATTTAATTTAATTATGATAGAGTGGCGGGACGGACAGTGGACGGAACTGGCTCTCTCTCTCTCAGGATGGCCAGGCTCGTCTAGAAGGTGGCCGGGGTGCCCGGGGGGGCCGGCGAGATCTCTCTCTAAGTCTTGCACTTGCCGCGCGGTGGTAACCACCTCGCCCCTTCTTTCCCGGGAAACTGCGAATTAGGCGAATTTGGCGCGAGGTGGTCCCACCAGCGCCGTGGAAACACGGGCGGTGAGCGGGTGCGATCGGCTGACAGGGGATGGACGTTTCCCCAACGGTGGCCCGGCCCATCCAAAAAATTCGGCGCGGGGGTTTTTGAGCGGCCACCGACCGAGATGCTGAACGGTGGGTGGGGTGCAAATTGGGATCGGGGACGTCGACATCCACTTGACCTACGTCTCGGAAACCTCCACAGACCATCATCCACTTGCAACGGATCCCGAAGAACCCAATCCCAACTTAAGATTATACCGAATTCAAACAGGAAACAATTGCTAAATCTCCAAAAATAAGTGAAACATATCTTCACGTAGAACTACGTGTGCCCTGGGTATGGTTTCCCGACGAATCTTCGAATTGATTGGCTGATTTGGTGACGTCATCAAATCAGCCAATCACAGGGCGCCGAAGTTTCGTCGGGAAACCATACCCTGCATTCTCATTGCACCGGAGTGATAGCAATTGATAAATGTCCCGGGATTTGATATAAGTTCGTAGAAGAGTGCGCAGAAGTGTGTCCTCGGAGGATATACGCAGTGTTGGTTGTTGTTGTGTTGTGCGCGCCACCTGGTGATGTCCTGAAAGAGGCGGCGGATTCCGCGAACAAGCGCGTCGAGTGTTAGCGAGAGAGAGAAGATTGTTTCCTCATTACACACACCTTGGAAATTAAGAAATGGAGAAGACGCGATGTGCATGCGCTAAGAGAGATCGGCGGTGAAGATGCGTCTGTCGAAATGGAGAGGAGGAGGAGGAGAGGGGAGGGGGTCGTGCAACCCTTGCTGAATGCGGGGGCCACTCAATGATTGCAGCGATACAAGATGGAAAGGCAAAAAAGGATTTGAACAGCCGAGCTAAAAAGGCCTCCAATGTTTTTTTTATTTTTTAAATTACAATATTTCGATCTTTTAACACATTTTGTTCGTCCAAGGGCGCCTTACCAACGGCGTAACGCAGCGTTGGATGTTGTTCCGAAAATTCCAAGATCATCGCAACTGATCTAATAATGCGTTGTTGCGTTGATAAGATATGAATTTAATAAACAAAAAATATCACAGAGTCTATAGACGTTGTCGAGTTACGATTGCGAGTATGTCGTGGCCACTTGGTGCATGGGAAAATAATATTTACACGGACATGTGTCGCCATCTTCCGGCATTTAGGGGGGGGGGACTAAGAGGCGGGAGGTGGTAAAAGTAGAGAGTTTGATAATTGAGAGTGTCCATTAGCAAAGTGATACGCATAGTCGTAAAAAATCGATATAATGAGCAATCGATATTTTAATTGAATTTGAATAATATCGCGTATCACTATTTTCCCGTTTTATGATCCAGTGAGTGAAGCCGGATCCTTTTGGTCTTGTTTTGTGATCATCAGAAATTTCATTAAAAAACATTAAAATACTTACCTCAATAAAAAATAAAATCACACAATCGTTTCCCAAACAGGTTCGATTAAGAAATCAATTCCAAGTGAAATCCAAGTGAAAAAAGTACTAAGCTGTGGCGTCTATCTAATCTAACCCAACCTGGTAGAGGACGGGCCCTCTACCACCACCACCTATACCACTACCACTACCAAGCCTATCCCATTTCCCCACCTCCAAAGAAGAAGATCGAGACACGGACTATCCAGACCTGAACCATCCATGCGTCGAAACGGTTCCAAAGACAAACGACGGACGCCGCCGCCTCTTTAATCCTTTTCCACGCAACGTTCCATTAGAACTGGAATCAATCGCCTACAGCCAAACATCCTCCCCACCACCACCAGACACCACCCACTCCCGTTACTCCATCCGCCGTCCTCTCCCACCCCCATCCCACACCCCACCTCACCCTCATTCCTGTCCCAGACGAAGGTGATCGAGCGAACCCGTAAATCACCAAAGTTTTACCAAAGTTGACTTTTTTATTCAACTCCAGTCTATTGGAGTTTTACTCGGAGCTCCGAAACAGAGGTTCTCAAACTCAACGTCTTCTCCTGTTCGCAAAGTACGAGATGGTTACCAACACAAGTTAAAAATTCAATATTAAAAATGCCTAGGCTAGGGAAAATTAACAGCTGGTGGACAATAAATCATTAAGCTCAAGTTGGCGCTGTTCTTGATCATTGCTCACTCGAGAGCGCCACCAGCGGCGACAATATTTTTTAAATGCAATTATTGAATTAGCACTCGGTAAAGTATGGTCACCACCACCACGACAACAGTACCCTCTGTGGTGAATTCAGGAGACGGAGCATGGCAGTGCTGGTTGAGAGACCCGGAGCACAAGAGGAGGCGCTCAACCATCAATCGAAGAATGTCCTCGGATTTAATTCTTTTTTCGCCCTTGTGACCTGCTCCCGACAAACCCCGATATTGATTCCAGACCATTTCCTCTTTCCAGAATTGGCAACAGACTGTGGGTGGCAAAACATTCCCTCCACTACCCTCCGTAATATCCTAGTTCCATTGGGTGCGTTGAGACAATGAACAAAACCAAGAATCCGTGCCAGCACAAAAAGTCCCGTTCGTCCTCTAATGGTAATTCGCCCGTCTCCAATTCGCATGAGAATTTCAAAACACGTGCTGGAGAGGGGTGCGTTCAACTTTCAATTCCGTTCGTCCACGGCGATCTATATCGCTCGCGATGGACATGATCTCGAAGGCAGACGTGCCCCAATCTCAACCGCAATTGAAATTTATCAAGTAGCCTGAAGTGACAACAGGCGACTAAAATTAGGTTAGACAATTTTGAAATTAGTTATTTCGAGTTCGTCCCACCAGGCGGTCCAAAATTACATTAGAATTCCACTTGTCTGAAGAATAAGAATTCTAAAATTTATGTCTTTCGATTTTATAATTCTCAGATGTTGACTGCCAAAAAAAGGGATCGCAAATTTGGCAACTGTAAAGACCCCCGATTATTGGCAAACACCTGGTATCGATATATTCTCTGGCACAAGCCAAGCTTTGTGTCGGTCCGACACGTACAATTTGGAAAAAAGTACTTTTAAACTGCGCATCCGGAAAGTGCAATTGAGCGTTGAAGGTAGACAGTACGGATCAGAGGGTAGTGAGTTCGAACCCGTAAAATGAAATGTTTGGCCGCTTGAACAGCTCTACATGTACGAATGGATGAGACAGGATGGGCTTTGTTGCGGTCACGCTGGTTGGTCACAAGTCAAAAGAATGTACGTAAATAACTCAGAAATAAAATGGAGTCTATTCGAGCACCGGAACCGAGTCAACCGTACGTAGCGCCACCTACTGGTCGACTATTAAAAAAGAATTAATGCATAATCGGTGGATCTCAACACGGGGCAACAGCAATATTCTCTCCCGGTACCAGAGGGCAGCACCTGTCAGATCAGATTCCCTCATTACGCTACGTCGGTTCGAGTCCTCTTTAACTTTCCTTTTCACCAGTTCGTCTCGTCCGCAACAGTGACGTCATCACCTGCTTGAGGCTCGAATTTCCAGGAGTAGGAATTTCTGTCGTCCTAAAAATTCCAGAGGTCTCGGTCGGGAATTGAAACCGTGATGACGTCACCTCCCTCTATACGATCTGTCCTTGTGACAAAGCTGCGAATAAGATAGAGACCCGGGCGGGTTTATATAGAACTAGGGAGACGTGTGTGTGTGAGAGAGTGCGGGTTGTGCGGCCTGTCTGTCAAACGCTGATGGGATTTCCTACCGAAACCTCTAATTCACGTCCCACCGACAACGCCAATAACAGACCTAATAATAATAATAACAATATCGGCGATAATAGTAAAACCGCCGACCCCTGCGGCTAACCCAGTCAAAACTGCCTCATGGCTGAGTCGAGGGTGGCGTGATGACCCGCTTTACATCTCGAGTGACCCGAACACAAGGCCGCGATACGGGTCATCAACGAGACAACAGCAATCTCTACACTGGAGATCAAGATGTCTTAAATATTAAAGCAGTAGTACAGCGGATGGTTCATTCAATTATTTCAGCCTCTGAAAGCAATATTCCTTACACTGTAAAAACAAAATCTCAAAATAAAGACATTTTTGTTTGTTTTGTCCTTTGAAAGGCGTTAATACCGAGATAAATAATTTGTTTCAAACTTTAAAAAAATTGAAAATTCAGACAAAAAAATGAGACTCACTCACTGCACATTGTAAAAGATTTCAGTTTTCAGTTTATATTTTGGGAACCCAAAAACTGAAATAATCAAATTCTTTCAAACAACAAATTTAAAACGAAAAACTGTCATTTAATCGAGAAGTTTTTCGGTTGAAAGAAATTAATTATTTCAGTTTTCGGGATTCCCAAAATACAAACTGAAAACTGAAATCGTTTTTTTACAATGTGCATGCAGTGTGTCTTGATTTTCCAGAATTTTAAGAAGTTTGTGCGACACTTTAAATTCCAAACTGAAAACTGAAATTAATATTTTTACAGTGCAAAGTGTGTCTCGAATTTATTCCGAATTTTAAGAAGTTTTTGGGCTTTCAAGATACAAACTGAAAACTGAATATCTTGGTGTGTTTCTTTTTACAGTGTAAAGTATATTTTGAATTTTATTCGAATTTCAAGAAGCCAATACAATTTTCCATCTTCTTAAATTATATACTAGCATATAAAAAATGTTAAAATGCAACTAGGATTTTTGGAAATGAGTTGGGAAAAATCAGTCAGCGTATCTGACCCTGATCACTCAACTTTCCCAACAAAACAATTTGCCAAACACTTTGTTTTCGAGAGTCGGAACTCAATATAGAATCCGACAAAAACTGGTGTATCAGGATGGCTGTGCTGGATGCTGGATACTCGGGTCACCGGTCAGACCAGACGAGGGAGAGTGGTGGTGGGGTTGAAAGGTTTGAGGGTGCTGCCGGCCGACGAGAGAATCTCTTTAATGGCAATTTGGCAAGTGTGAAATCCCCTCCCCCCTGACACATCTTCCACAGGCGTTGAAAAGCGCGGCTTGATCGTCCTTCCCCTTCGGCCATGACGAAGAGGACGAGCCCCCTGAACGCACGGACATCACGGACGGAGGGGCCCCGGCTCTTCCACACTCCGGCGTTTCCGACCTTCACTCGCGGCATCGTAATTACAGAACACGGGGACTTCTTTAATGAAAATTTACGAGACCTAATCACAACCCTCCGCCGGGTTTCACCCCTCGCTAAGTGCGCGGCGCCGGACCGCTCTCTCATTTCGGAGCCAGGGGCAACTTTGACGGGGTTTGGTCAGGGCTGGGACTATCTACCTGTAATCATTACCTGAGGACCTGACGACTGGAGATCACCGCATTGACACCTGCTTGGATTCAGCGAAGAGGAAATGGAAAACTCTGATTCTGACTGGTACCAACTCAAATAATTGCCCAACAATTAATTACTTTCAACTATTGATCAATCGTGTTATATCTTAAAAGATAATAGTGGAGGTGCCTTAAGATTCATATTGGAGAAATGAATCAAGAAACAATTTTCAAGATAATCCGAACGCCTTAAAATGATTAAATGCGTGTTTAGATCAAGCTTTCAATGTTTAATGGAATCGTTTAATTGAATTTGAAATCAATCGATTCTTTCATCTCGTTTATCGTTTTTTCCTGAAACATTGCGTCAGTGAAAATTTAAATTTGAGACATTGTAAAATGGTAAGACAGGACTGGAATTTTTGTTTCTCGGTTCGTCCAAACGACTTACGATTTTAAGACCAGGTGAAAAAAATCTTAAAGCAGTGCGTGATCAATAAGGATAACAAAATGTGTACACAAAAGGACCACCAGAAAAGTAGTTTGTACAAAAACTTAATATTTTTCCGAACCAATTGGTATTTTTCTGTTAAGGATCACATCAAATTAATCAAAAATAATGAGTAAAGGACGTCTCGAATTGCACGACTCGAAAGACGGAACAGAATCGTCGACAACACTCTTATTTCATTACAAGTACAGGCTAATGCCGAATTTCTATTTCCTGAATCGCAGCAAGGGTGTCAATAAACTGAAAATGACGTCACAGGTAGAAAAGAGAGATCCTTATTTTGCGCAGAATGCATTTGTCCGAACTCGATCTGAATAAAAATACGCAGGAAGAGCGATTTGATTTTGATTTTTTGTGTCGCCACTTCAAAGCGAAAGTAGAACAACAATTTCAACCAATTATTTGACCGCAATTATTCGTCCACATTAGCAAAAGGCTTCTAAGATTACAGGTGTAAGGGGTTTTATCTTTTAAACCGATCCCGCTGGCGATTATATCGCAATTCCAAATCAAATTTACGACTTTTCATTTTGCTCCGCATCCACCTGAGAGCTTCCGCATAGGATTCAGTCAACCAAATACTCAATAACTTCTAATTGATTGGCAATTACGAAATTAACGAAAAATGATTGACGGAATTCGGGCTTCCAAGCGCCATTTTGAAACAATCGAATTTCGTAGACGTCGTAATGCAGCGCCCCCTGTACTCGGGGAATTTGAAAACAAGATGAATTGACACACGAGGTTAACCAACATTTGGCAAAGATGTAATAAAAAATATAAATTATGCTTAATTTTATTGGACCACACAGTCCACAGTTCTACAGTACCAAACACTATAAAAACAAAGTTAGTGGTTCCTGTCTGTTCAGCGATAGCTCACCAACGGCGTAACGCAAAGACACGCAATTTACACTGGTTGCTAGTGCCACAAATTCTACTGTGAATACTGCTTATTCCAGTTCTTTATTCTGTCTCGTTCGTGAGATACGAATTTAAGAATAAAAAATAACACTAGGTCTACGTGGTTGTATAAGTGTCGCCATCTACCGACAATTAGGGAAGACTGAGAGGCGGGAGATTTGAATGAGATTTAAAAAATAGACGATGGTTAGTTGATCCTATGAAGTATTGTCTTCAATAAACCAACGTCTTTGTTTTTTGACGTCAAGACGATGGTGATCTTTATAACTATCGATAGTTCAGGACTACTGGATTAATATCGCGTATCACTATTTCCCCGTTCCCCGTTTCATAATTCCCCGGTTGAAGCCGGGTTATTTGACCTAATGCATGTACAGTAAGTAACTAGTGTTCGATTCGAACTTTAGCTGCTCCTACCGAGAGGCCAGAGGGTTTCAGGTGTATTTCTACCTGCAAGTTGGCCATAAGCGATCGGCCGACAAACGACGACTGCAAAAGCGCCGGCGCAAGAAAGAAAAAAAGATTAGATAGTTTTTATACTGCAAATATTATGGGCCATATTTCATTCACGGCCTTCGAGTGAAATAATAATTCGTTTAAAAGTTCGCCACACGTATAATTATATAATAAGACCACACAAAGTGAGAACGATTCGCGTCCAGGGCCCACACACATCGTCAGATCGATGGCTGGAGGAGATGCGGAGCAGCAGCGCCCCCTACGACGTGTGTGACCCCGATCGGACCCGAAGAGGGGCGCGTTCGGCAATCGAGTGCACCATCCACCGCACAAACGACGGGCAACGCAAAAAATAGCAGGACACAGCCGCGAAACCCCGATTTCTTAAAGCACCCGTATTGGTCAGTGGTCAATCGAGAACCCTAAAATTGATTGTTGCAAAAACAATTTTCGCCAGACATTGGAGGTGTAAAAATGGGCGGGGGCGTTGATCAATTCTAAATCATAACATTTACGTAAATCATAAACTTGTGTGAGTGGAGTTATTCGGTAATTTGATTTAATCTCGCTACAACCTCCACAATACGGCGGGTGACGCCATGTTGAAAATATATCCGCTAGTGGCGCACAGTTCGCCAAATCACCAATTACCGCATCACCGGAAATGCTCGATTGGTTTTCTAAAAAAATTCGATTGTTCTCCGATCTTTATCAGAGATTACCAATCTGATTGTCGGGAACACCCACCAGAGGTCCCTTCAGAACTGTCAAGCGCAGAACCGATCTTCTCGTAAATATGGGACATTAAAATAATTTAAAATTTTCATAATTACTTTATAATTTGCCAACAAGCAGCGTTTATCATTCGCCTAATTGCACTGTACTAGACTTGTAATTTAAATTTCACGCACAAAAAAAAATAATAATGGCTACGGGAAATGTGTGGCACACAGAAGCCGGTTTGCGAAATAATTACCAAATTTGGAGAGACTCGTGACCGTCTTCTATCATTTAAA
This sequence comes from Mycogona germanica, assembly GCA_034698785.1. Taxonomy (NCBI): domain Eukaryota; kingdom Metazoa; phylum Arthropoda; class Diplopoda; order Chordeumatida; family Chordeumatidae; genus Mycogona; species Mycogona germanica. The sequence continues at coordinate 9,314 of JAQGBY010000128.1, read as the reverse complement.
TACGAGCGCACGGCGTCCCGACTGAAAAGCCTTAAACAGACGCTAGCACTTTAAAATAAAACCGAGACTGATTCACCGTTGTGTTGTGTGATCGCCTGGCATCACGGGGCAGCAGCAACACCCGCACCCGCCACCAGAGGGCAGCATTCTCCAGAGACAATCCCCCTCACTCCACTACGTCAGTTCGAGACCTCTATTCCTCCCCGAAATAGATGTGACGTCAGTGAGTCTCGCCCCAGTGACGTCATCGACAGCTTGGAATTTATGTTGTCCGATCAATTCCACACCAATGATAATTTTTGGAAATAATTTTAAATCGTGAATCATAATTAGGGGACCCGGTGACCACACGACAAAAGAAGACAATTAGACGAAATTACACGGGCTATTTCAATGCCGTCCATGAATCGTCAGTTTAAAAAGAGATTGTTATAAATATTGCAATAGTGATGTTGTACCATTTTAAATTTGAAAATTCGAACAGTTTTCAATTAGTTAAGCGTTCAAAAAGCAAGTTTAACGATATTACCGATAATATCAATATTATTTTGACCATCGATAGTAATTCTGAGCTGTCCGATTAAATTGTTTTTAAAAATTCAACCACTCAGCGATGAAAATGCAACGATTCGATGAAATTACACATGGCACTGACATTTGAAAATAATAACACGGAACTCTTCGGATTACACGATTTCCGTGTAATCGTTTATCATAATCGACTTCAGCGCCCTCTGTGCGAGAGAGAGGGGATGAAGAAGAAGAAAGAAGGATAAGAAAAAACTCACACTCGTGTTGGAAACAAAACTAAATTTTAATTTCCCCTTAACGTTCCCGTCTGACCACTTTGTCGGAAGTTTTTGTGTTGGGACACTTTCGCTTTGCCGCCCCTCGTCTAATTCTTTCGCCAATAAACACTTTGGAAGAGAACCTCTTTTTTCCATTTCTTATCTGAACGCCGCCGACCTAGCCTCAACTAGACCTCAACATTACCACCACCAACCCACTTCATCTGACATCATTAAGGACCGGAATTTTAGGTTCCGTTCCTCACCTTGGGCACAGTGTCTCCTGAAACAAAATTTTAATTCACGCCACATGAGATAGCGACATATTTAGAACCAAATACTGTAAAAACACGATAGCTCACCAACAGCGTAACGCAGCACCATGAAATTTACACTGGATGTTGTGACGCAAAACTTGAACGGTGAAGGCAGCTTATTTCAATTCTTTATTTTATTTGGTTCGTGAGATATAAATTTAAAAAAATAACGACCACTTGATACAGACATGTGTCGCCATCTACCAGCATTCAGGTTAAAGACGGGAGGTTTGAAAGAGATTTTCGTTTAATTAAAATGAAGAAATGTGGCTAATGACGTCACTATGACGAGCAAACATGATCGTGACTCGTTAATGGACTATCGATAGTTTAGAATATTATTATCACTATTGTCCCGCCTAGTCATTTACACGATTGATTTGATATTTGATTAAACAACAATATATTTGTACTGTATATTTGTTTTTAATTTTTTAATGTACATTTTTCACTTTTATATTCCCGTAACAATCCGGTTCCCAGATATCATCAGGATCTCTCAAAACAACAGTCTCTCATTCCAACACGCATCCACCATCAGGTGCGGACCGTTCCAGTGGACACACGGTGACGTCGCTTTCCCCTGACCAACGTCCCGTCCAATCGCGAATGATCAGAGTGTCCACGGCGATGGTCCACCGCAACACACCGATAGGGAACATTATACAGAACTAATACGCGTTTTTTGCACCCTTCCCTTTGGCGGCAGACGGCCACACACAGGTACACAGGTAACAACCGATGCTTCTTCAGTTTTGAAAAATAAAAGTAGAATACGTGTGTCTGAACCGGATTTCTGCCACACCTGTTCCACAGCCGAGAGTCCTAATCAACAGCAGAGACACTAGTTGCCATCATGACGTAAACTGGAGCACCTCGGGACCATCAACTTCGCAAGGACGACCTTCTTGAGTGAGCTATTTATTAAGACCTAAAACTCTCCCAGGGGTCGATCCGGTAAAATTGTCTAGCCAAGGCCATATACCACATCAGGCCTAGGTAGGGATCTTTAACGGTTACCTGATCTTGTACCTGTACAGGTACGACATTTAACCCTTTAACCGGCCAATTAATTTTTCGCTCTATCCTATCATGTGCTTTGCATTTCACTGTGATTGGTAGATTTTTGCCACGATTTTTTTGAAAAGTGAAAACGCGTTATGTCGCCATTGCCGGTGGGATGCAGATTGGCAAGGTTAAAGGGTTAAGCAGCAGTTGTAGCCGCGTCTTTACTTCCAGTCTCCAAGGAAGAGGAACGGTAGGAAGTCTCGGATTTCTCGGCCGGGAATTGAACCCTCGATTAGGGGTGTAATACAGGTATACGTGATGCGTTTGACTTTGAGTCAGACATCCGGTTCTGGACGACGCCCGGCAATCACCAGCCGCCCATTGGCCCAACCGCAGAAAAGGACCCCCTCCGTGTGACCGTAATGGGCGCGCTGTCGTGACGGAATTCCGCTTTTCATAAATTTCGATCGAGGTCTTTGTTTGGATTTAAAAAAAAACTTTTCTCTCGTAATCTAGTGAGACAGCAGCCAAGCCGCCATCACCCCAAAACTGACGACTAGAAAAAGTCTCAGTTATAATAACCATCCTCCAAAGAAATTAAAAAGTTAAGAAAACATTTACCCATTGGTTGATAATGCGAAAAAAGTATGGCGGATTCGCTCCGTTTCTGATGACGTTGTACTCAGACGCGAATCAAAAATGGCCGCTAGTTGCATCCATAGATCAAAGATTCAAAAAAGCAAGATCGCAACGCTCCTAGTGAGCAACTGATGAAAACCTACTTTTTCTGTGGGACTTGGTGCTTCAACATTTTTTTAAGGGAGGCACTCGCTGGAATCGAACCAGTCTCTCAACCAACTTGGTGGGCTTCGACGAGTTGACTGTGGTTTCGGCGGTCCCGGGTTCGATTCCCGGCGCAGGCTCTCGAAAATTTCAACCCCGGGGTACTGGTCGTACCCCCTCGCACAGTGCCTAAGCACCATGAGGGGGACGTAACGCCTGTAGTGCGGTTGACTACAGTTGATGGGAAACAAAAAAAAAAGTTATAATGATAACGAATTAGTCGCTCGCACTCTAAACTTTCTATCCTCTTTGGAATTAACCCACCCCCCCTTACTCTTCCCTCCTCCATCACCACCACCACCAGATAAATAAATCTGTCTCTGCAGGCAGAAATTAGCACCGTCCTTAATTGAGAACTAATAGCGCCGCCGCCAGATTCCACTCTCCTATGACGTCATGGTGCAACCATCCTCCACGTACTCCCAACCCCTGAATGAGTGACAGTTCATTCGAACTATAGGACTAAAGTATTTGTACCACTGTATATTTCGAAACATGAAAATAACATCGCGTCCACGGATGACGGGTCTGACAGTGACAGACTCTCCAGGAGCCTTACCTGTCGTCACCACTCAGCCCCAAATGCTGTCCACCTGTAGATCCATGCAGGCGTCAATCAACGGTTCACCCGAACCTAGTCAACCAACCCTGGATGTAACAGTTGCAGGCGATTGTTGCTCGACAATTGACCAGTTGCACATGTCCATGTCATTCCAATAAGCAACGACCTACGCAATTATGTCATAACGTATGGCGCGTGACGTCATACGTATGGCAAACTTGAGTTATCATCTCGGATAAAATATAGAACCCAGTCCCTCAACTTCTTAATTCATTTCTGTATTTTGCAAAAACAACATTTGTCGCCATAATGTATCTTTTATGGTAATTAAATATGTTAGTGGGTCCACTTTCTACTGAGAAAACAATTAAATAAATTGAAGGTTTTTTACCAATCCAAAACGAATTGACAAATTGACGATTGTACACATTGGCACGCATGACTGTTTTCAAGTCTGGCGCACATCGCAATCTAATCCCGAGCGGTGCTGAAGTAGAACTACGTCATTCTTAGGCTGATATTGTACAAGATAACTTGGAAAATTATTAATATGTACGATGAAATGTAGAATGTTACCATGACCATCCGAATCATAATCGCCGTGTGGGTGCGCTCAATAATCAAGAGCGCTTTCAATTACAATTACAATATGTACCCACAAGCAGCGGGGGATGGGGCCTATGGCGGGGGGGGGGGTTGAACGACCAGTTAAGGACAAAGGCGCAACAGAGATATTTGTTAAGGAGGTCCACCAGCGTGTTCGCCCTAAAACCCTCCCAAGAGGCGACCTGGTAATTTTAACTAGAAAGTGTTCTGGTAATTTTAACTAGAAAGTGTTCTGGTAATTTTAACTAGAAAGTGTTCTGGTTATTTTGCCTAGCCCAGGCTTAGTATAAGCTACCTAAGTAGGGATCTTTAACGTGTACCTGACATCGTACAGGCACGGCTCCCACGGCTTTACTTCCATTCCGAAGGAAGGCGTGCGTTGGAATTTCTCTCGACCGAAAAATTCCAGAGGTCTCGGTCGGGAATCGAACCCGACACGCTAACCATTACACCACCGAGACACTCCTTGTGTTAAATTAAAATTTAATCCAATTTGTATTATTTTTCTTTACTATCGCTTTCACTATCGATAAAAAGATGAAATGCAGTGAACCTGCTGTGAGCTTGGCAGAAGAAGCGCTCGGGTTGGCAGTGTGCGCCCGACTTAATCCAAGTGTTAACCAAATGAGTTTTCGGCATTATTATTATTAGCCCCTGGGAACGGGCGGTCTCTCTTTGATGCTTGCCGAGCACTCTTGGACAACACAACCATCATCTTGATCGCCCTCCTCTCACCCCCACCCCCACCCCACCTACCTGGAGGTACAAAGTGGAGTTAATAAGGGCAGTAAGTGTATTATAAGCCTCGTCAAACTCTAAGGCACGCTCGACTACAGCGTTCTTGAGTCAATTGCTGCGTCTGCTATTTTAATAAAAGTTTGGCTAGTCGTTCCGTTTTTCACGAACACAACTGTGATCTGGAAAGCCCGAGTCGCCCAATTCAACTTTTATCAAAATCGCGCTTTTGGCTTTAACGCTTTTATTTAATTAGAATTGATAATTGCGAAAAAAATATAAAGTTAGTTGTTGGAATTCGAACACCAGCTGATGAAATGTTTAATATTAAAATAGAGTCTGACCGCGTGAGGCTGCACTGTGTGATTGCCTGACAATAGGGGGCGGAAACTACCAGGATTTGATTTGTCAAAATAGAAGCGGGGATGTCGGAAATAGGACTAAAGAAATTGTCACGTTTTTGCTTTGAACGAAAGAAAAATACCTCTATTGATTTCTGCGTAAATTCAGTGTTTATTTTTTAATATTTTGTGAAGTGTTTAATATACTGTTGTTAACTCGAAACTATCGACGAATAAACGCCCCAGGTGGTTAAGTGTGTCGACAACGGCGCCCCCTGGAGTGCTTCGTGGTTGGAATTTTAAAAAGATTTCTGCGTAAAGTTACATACTACAGAAATGCGTTATTTAATGCAGTTAAAAATTCGAAAAATGACAATAAATTGCACAAAGTGCAAAAAAATGTATGAGTCAAAAGTTTAATCAGCACGAAGCGTAATTTTTTAAAAAACATTTTCCTTAAATCTAATTATCTTTGTATTAAATTAAGCAGAAAGTGTTTCTTCTTTGCGCCGAAGTGTACTATTTTTTTTAATGACTAGAAAACCACTTAAGTTAAAAATACAAGAAGCAATTTTTATTAAAACATGCGATTAAAAATGTAATAATTTTTGTGCTGGATAAATTGCGAGCGATAATTTTGTGCGCCGGACAACTATATTAATTTCAATTGATCCGTTATTGTCGTGAGGCTACAGCCTGTTCCACCTTATGGCTAACCCTGTCCTGACTAGAGGGCAGCACCTGCAAGATATCAGATTCCCTAACTCAGGCTACGTCGGTTCGAGACCTCTTTTCCTCGCCGTACGTGAAAAAGGTGCGTTTAGGAACTTTCTTTGAGTTTTGAGGATGGAAATGGTTCTGGTGCTTTAAGAAAAATAATAAGGTGTCATTTTGCGAGTGAGTTCGGTATTTAGCCCATTTTATTTAGCCCGCTTAAAGGATAAAGCTAATAAGTGATGACAATTCGTTTGAAGCTTCTCAGTTGACTGGAATACCAACCACCACCCAAGAAGAGTCAACGAGACCAACGTCTTGTCCTCACCACGAACTTCTCGACCCGAATCGAGTTTCGACCTCGGAACACACTCACTCGCAATTAGCATCGCAAATGACCCGAAGAAAGTGAAAAAGCCGCTCTCACTCACAAATGTAACGATCCCGAGTATCCCCTCTACGCATGACACAATTGCATCACATGTGAAATGGTGGAATGGGCGTCGCCTAGTGATAAAGCGAAACGTGGATAGGGCGTTAAACCATCAAAATTTCAGCGCTCTAATTCAGAATTCTATACACAGTGTATATATACATACATGTCTAGTGTCGTCTTTAGGACGCGTTCAACAACTCTGGAATGGCGATTTCATTTCTTTTTTGTCTATTTCAAGCGTCAGGAATGAATTCGTACGGGCAAATAAATCTGCGCAACGCTAATGGCGGTTGTCCAATTAATGGCGCTCATTAAAACCGATGATAAACAGCTTGTGGACCGACAAAGTGCCAGTCCTCAGTGATTTAGGAATGGCTGCTGGTGTCCGAAAGATATTTATAAAGCTAGAATCACTTCGCCGAATCCCCACTCTTATCCTAAACGGGATAAAAAAATATTTGTTAAGGGGGTTTACCGCCTGATTTAACCGCTCAAAAACCCCCATCCAGAAGGCGACCTGGAAATTTTGCCTAGCCTAAGCTGCCTAGGACAGGTACGGGTTATGATTTTTACTTCTATTCCGAAAGAAGGCGCGTGAAGGAATTTCTCTCGCCCGAAAAATTCCGAAGGTGTCGGCCGGAATTGAAACCGCGATCACGGGCTTCTGAGGCGAACGCGACCACTCTCGACCACTCGACACTTCTAATAAAAACGGGATACGTATCCTGACTTTTGTTGACAAGTTGATCAAGTCGACAGAAGGAATTAAAAAAAAAATTCCTTCAACCTTTCCGAAGATGTAACATTTATAAGGAACTTCGAACTTTATTCAAAACGAGTTTTCATACTCGTACATTGCCTTTTTTTAAATCAAAAGTTATATCCAAAATAATCATAAATAATAAAACTGAAAATGGATTGCGTGATTGTCCCGTGCGACAACACGGGACCAGAGGGCAGCACCTTACAAATATTTGATCCCCGTCACTAGATCTACTATGACCGTTGCGATACCTATTTTCCTCACGAACAGGCCATTTTTAGAGGACCTAAAAATCCAGTCGCCCCTTAGGTCTACACGTTGGCAATACGACAAACAATACTAACAACAGCAGCGAGGTGGCGAATCCAAACAAGCTTTTCATTTGTGGAGCAGCACTTACACCTTCACGGGTGTCTGCGGGCTTAATTCGCTCCACAAATTACACCCCGCCTCGCATTTCATATAATGGGGGAGTGAGGGGGGGGGGGTTTGAGGGGGAGAGAGACGAGAGACCTCGCATTTCGACACAAAAAAAGACAGAAACTGTGCGTCCATTGCGTGTGTGTGTTCGCCAGTCCCCGCCGTCCAAAAAATCCCTTCTCACAAACGGAACGCCACCAAACCTCAATACGATACATGGAAAATAATGTGTGAATACATTTCCGCGCAAAACTCTATTATTATTAATAAGCCGGCGTTGTCGTCGTCGTCGTCGCCCCCAGCAATTGGTCAGGCGCGAATGAGGCGACGCCATGCGGTGTATCCATTTCGATATCAATTTCACATCGCCCCCCAAAGACGTGTCAACTCCAAAGAACTGAAAGGCGTAGAGGCGAAACGAGGAGTCTTCATTTTAACAATTTCATTTTTAAGACTCTCGCTTCAGCGAATTAAACCGTCTCTATCGGAACATCAGACGCAGGCTCCTTGAAAGATCCATCAACGCCTGGCCCATTCACCGCACAGCCTAAAGTTCAAGAACATCTTTGATTTTGTGACGTCATTAGCCACACCCCTTCATTCAAACCTCCCGCCTCTCAGTTCACGCTCACCGCCGGTAGATGACGACACATGCCACATTCGTAAATAGGTCTTGCGTTATTTTCGTTTATTAAATTCATATTTCACGAACGCAGCAACATAGAGACCTGAAACTAACTGCGCTCACCGTAGAAGGTGCGGAACTACAATCGTGTCGCTGAGTTACGCCGTTCGTGAAATTTCGAAGACACAGAAAAACACACTAACTTTGAAAGCGATATCAATCGTTCGGTCCATCATCCGCGGTTGATAGGACGATTTAAAGACAGTACTCAGACCGCGACAACTTTTGGGAAACGCCACCATCACCAATTATATACGTCCTGATTAGAAAAGGACGACGCGTCCACCACTGCTAGGACCAGTCATGAGTCAGTTACGCCAGTCGTGATGAGTACGTCTAGGCCTCCTCCACACAACCACCTTTTGTGTTTACCTGAGCCACCGCTAACAACAACAGCGACAACAACAACGACGACGACGACGACTCCCACGATATGGACGAGCCATTGAAGTCCAGCAAAACGCCAGAAACCAGCATGAAAATATGAATATGACAAACTGAGTTCGGTCACAAATTTAATAAGCGGCTGTCACGGGAGGGGGGGGGGAGACCATGAATTTGAACACAAGCTTTTGTCCCGCGAACAAAAAATTGTGACAGATTAACGCGTATCTGGCGCGATGGTGGGTGGGTGGGGAACCGAACTCGGGGATTCTGGGAAACCCCTAGAGCCAAATGAGGAGCACTCGGGACAGAGTGTTCGCCATCGAGAAACACCAAACTGATCATCTGGTTGAGAGCGCTCAAACCCGACACCTGAAATATTGACACAGAAACGGGTGTACCACGAACGAGTATAAACCCAGGAGAATCTTTACAAATGTTTGAAACAGTTATTTTGATCAAATAAAAAGGGCAAAACTCGGGACACGAGTCGGGGAAACGACGACGTCTGAGTTGGCAATCAATCCTATATTATAAAACTAAGAATCTGATTTTCCTGTCCAGAGACTAACTCTCGAACGGCTCAATGAAATCGCATAAAATTTTACATACCCTTAGTAGACCACTACAATTCCCTAGCGACGGAATTTCAGATCTCAATTTTCAATATTACATAATAAAACAACCGTTACCAAATTTTGGATAATCTCCC